>JACXGJ010003425.1:9784-53979 GCA_016801105.1 Esox niger
GGGGAGTAGAGAGGGGGAGTAGAGGAGAGGGGGAGTAGAGAGGGGGAGTAGAGGAGAGGGGGAGTAGAGAGGGGGAGTAGAGGAGAGGGGGAGTAAAGGAAAGGGTATAAATCACAGCCCAGTCGATCACCCTATAGCTAAGCTGTAGGAGGTGAGATTTCATTCTAGAAATCCAAGAGTAAAGCAAGTAAGTTAATCAAGCAAATGGTTGTGTCTATTACAACCAGTCATGGCTGCTTGCTTTCAGACAACCATGCCACTGGCCTTACTATCTAGTGTGTTGAAGTTGACTACTTAGGAAACATAGCAGCCCTAGTTGTATATAGAGAATGTATGTGGAGTGTTGTTTAAACCAGTTCACAGCTCTTGGTTTGTAATGCAGTCTCTAGTCGCGTGATGGGTAGATATTACTAGTGTGGTTATACCAATGTTAGGGTGAAAGGTCCGGTTGTATAGATAGGTCTATTACTCTTCCAGTTTGGGCTGTATGATCTAGACTGTATGATGTCACTGTTTCATAATGCTGTTATATAAGTGGTAACTGCCGGGATGCTTTCAGTGTAGAGATGTCATAGTGGGTCATGGGTGCGCATCTATAGCTGGGAAGTAATATGTCCTGGGCAGAATCTTGGCCAACACTAGCTCTACATTCTAGTATGTTTAGTATGTCTATAAAATATTTTAAACCAGTTAGAAATAACAGGATATATTTATAATAGAATAGAGTTAGCATGAAATGTGGGAACATGGAATCATATTTATTTTGTGTTTAAGCATGATCCATTGACTGTGTAGATGCTAACCATTTTTCATGATAAATACATGATGGAACATAAGACTACCTAAACTGCGTTAACCCTACATAGGACTACATATACTGCGTCAACCCCTTGGCGGATTGTGTCTTATTCTGTTAAGATTTCATCTGCTCGTTTCCTGGTCTTCTTTTTCTTCACTTTGGTGGTTTTGGTTTTAGCAGGTGTCAGCTTGGAGATCAGTGCTGGCCTGGATGTGGTCAGCAGGTTGGGACTGGGACTCAGCTTGGTGTGGTCCACATTGGGGCTGGAATCGTAAAGCATCCTCTGGGCCGATGAGGGCTTGGGTTTGTAGCAGCGTGGTGAGTCATCCATCAGGTTGGGCTGGGAGAAGGAGCGCATGGCAGTGGAGCTGGTCTGCCGGGGCTGTGTGCTGCCCACTAGCATGGGCAGGTGTATGTGCTCACTGCTCAGGTTCATGACAGAATAGCGGCTGCTGTTGGACATGACAATGTGGTGCCAGGAGCTGAGCGGGGTGGCAGAGAAGGGCTGAGGGGCGCTGGGTTCCTCCTTGACACCTCCTGGGGATATGACCATAGAGCTGCATGGGGTGTTGGCCTCCACGGCGCTCTGGAAGGTCTTCAGGATACGGTCGCTCTTCAGCTTCTCCTTCTTCTGACGGGACTCCACCTTGCGCAGCTGCCGCCTGTGGTCCCGCATCATCTGCTTCCTGGTGTCTGCCAGACCCCTGAGGAAGAAATTCGCCCCAAATTCCCCAAAGAATGGACTTAAAATACTTACGTCTTAAAAGCAGATAATACGTCTTAAAAGCAGACGGTGACAGCCAATTAAAAAGAGACACGTTTGCCCTACTTCTACACTGACCATGAAAACAACGTCTCATGTTTTGCTTATATGACAAAAATATGTATGGAGTTTTAATCTCAGTACATACCCATATGAGAAAAGCCTACCTGTAGTCTACCAACCCTGTCCTTTCACGGTCTAGCCTCTGAATCAACTCTTCAATCTGGTATCTATCCAAGGGAATGCTGGATTGCTGTCATGGTTACATGAAGACATAACATTAAACTGTGAGTTTGAATTAATTCAGCTTTATGAGAATAAAAAGTCACATAAGAGAACACACTCCCATGAGTACATATAAGTGAGGGTGTTCCGGGGTGTCTTGCGTCATTGGAAATGCATTCGTTCAACAGACTTTGGAGTAAGGAATTAGATGGAGACCTGCACTGCCTTCCTGAAATCAGTCACAGGCACTCGCATTGTCCCATCTTTATCGATGTTCCGAAAGAAGTCCCAAAGACGCAGCTTCCGCACATCCAGATAGTCCTTCAAACAAAAGACCAGTTAGAAAATCTTTATCTTTATAAAATACAGCCATTCATACAGTAGGTTGTTTCATGAGTCACCGTAGACCACAAGTTACCTGGATGACTTTCATGGGGTCAGGGCGTTTGGGTGGTTTCTTAGCCATAAAGCCTCCAACCCCTCCATACTGCACATCTAAACCGGGATGCTCTTGGCATGTGAGCTCCAGCAGCTGCACAAAGATCTCATTCACCAACACATTCTACACACAAATGTAATGGACTGAGTTAACACACCAAGCCGTGGTCAAGTTCCAATGCAGGAGTCAAAACGCTTCCAGTGTACATCATGTAGAGAACAGTAACACTCACAGATATGTTGATCTCCTCCAGAGCAGTTTTGGGTGTGTTCTTGACCACAGTGACAAGAGCCAGCGCTCCCTCCACTGTCAGAGAGTTATAAGCCAGCTGTAGAGGCACAACATGTGAAAAGTCACCCTCCATCCACACCATACCTGTCAATATGTGTGCCCAGCCACTCAAGCCCTTCCTGTACCATCAATTCTCTGAGAGTGTCATTGGCCTCCAGGCCTTTGCACAGCATGCCAACACCTTCATTGGTGATACGGTTGTTGCTGAGATCTAGGTGAACCAGACTGTTGTTGAATTTGAGGGCTTCTCCTAACGCCAAGGCCCCCTCATTCCCAAAGCCATTCCAGGAAAGGTCCAGGTGTTTCAGGGTCACATTGACCTATGTGAAGTAAAGATATTTTGGTCACATGTTGTTTTTATTATTTTATTTAATGTGTGAAGTGGCATGAGTATGTTGATCCATACCTTGAGGCCGGCACAGAAAGCCACAGCGCCTTTCATTCGCAGATGGTTCCAGCTCAAGTTGAGTTCTTCCAGACCTTCATTGTTTGCTGTAGGATTACAAAGTCAGTGACAACTGATGCAAAAAGGAAAATGCACACACTGTGCATGACTGTAACTTTAAAACTCCATTAGAATGTGTGGTACTCCATGTTATTGTTCAGCTGTAATAATATGAGATACAGATATAAAATGAAATGGGATTACCTAACATCTGACCCAGATGCTCCCCACCTCTCCTACAGAAATTATTGTGGCTCAAGTCCAGCTCCTTAACTCTGTAATTGTTCTGAAGAGAGAGATATTGCAAGTAGCCTGCTGCAGTCTCTTAACCAGAGTTATATAATTAATATGCATTCATGTTTGAATGCAATTTCTATTCACTTACTGCTAGGGCATCTGCAAAACTTTTAGCATCATCCTCTATGAATCCATTCCCTGTTAAGAAATTAGGTTTATTTTTAAACATTAAGAAAGTGAAGAATAATATTAAGTGTTTTTGTGTCCAAATGAATATACATGCACTACCTGAAAGTTTGATGGATTTGATGGAAATGTTGTTGTGGAACATTTTTGCTATGCACTCAGCTCCTTCAGATTGTAGGTGATTGTTGGACAGATCCTATGAGACAGAGGACATGTTAACTTTGCATGAAAGCATTACCTTCCCAACACTTACGCCCTCTTGTGGCGAATTGTGGGCTATCACATATCACTTCATACAAATCCTAGTACTGGGAGGGCAATGTGTTAGAGTTAGTAACACTGCCAAATACAATTCTCATCTCACAAAGAGCTGCCATAAGACTCATTCCCACTTACCAGATGGTGAATGGTGAAATTTGCCTTCAACATCTCCACCAAGTATCTGGCTCCCTCAGCCAAGAGGTAGTTGTCTGCCAACTTGAGGTTGGTAATGTGCATGTCAGTCTGAGAAGAATGTTTATGAGCTTTCCTGAGCATTCCATAAGATCCTTAAAGTTGATAATGTATCTATCAAAAGACATCTACCAGACTTACCACTAGGGCGATGGCCAAAGCCTTTCCGCCCAGGGGTCCTAGGCTATGGTGGTTGAGGTTCATGGTGGTGGTACCCAGGTTCCGAAGGAAGTAGGAGACAGGAACCACCCCAACTAGCCTGCAAGCCTGAAGGTACAGCTCAGCTGTCGATGTGTCCTTAATGGTCTTTTTCACTGGAATTTGAAATGAGTGGTGTCAATGGCAGACAAATATCAGGGTTAGAATTATCATCAAACAGTTCAACATGATTA
Organism: Esox niger; assembly: GCA_016801105.1. Classification (NCBI taxonomy): domain Eukaryota; kingdom Metazoa; phylum Chordata; class Actinopteri; order Esociformes; family Esocidae; genus Esox; species Esox niger. The sequence goes on from JACXGJ010003425.1 coordinate 14,015, forward strand.
CAAGCACAGTGTAATAACTACTGTAAGCAGGTGTGATGTGATGATGTAATTGTAATAGCTTACCATCAACCTCCAGGTCTGTATCCCACCCATCCTCCAGGTCTACATCTTCTGCAGGGGATGGGCTATCATTATCTGCCAAGCAGAGGGATTCGATAGATAGGATTGACATATCCCGTGTTCCAACTCTCATAAAATTCAGGTCCAATAATGTCCCTTCAAAATCCGGTTATCCTAAATACTTTTTCAATGAATTCCACCATGACTTTTATTGAAACTCCCCGCTGTATGCACTGGAATCTATAAGAGCTCTGTCACTGGTGTTGCAACAGTGAAATCAAATACCCCGTTTGTCCCAAGCACAGTACAGTAATTCAACACTAGAGACACAATAGTCATAAAAAATTCACCAACAGGGAAAGAGTAAAAAACATAGACCTTAAAATTTCATTTAAATGGTTGAACCAATATGTACACAAATACGCTTAAATAAACTAACACAGCGAATGCATTAACTTCATACCGTTTATTTTGGAATATATCACCAAAATATCCACCAAAATATTCACCGTTTTTTTATTTAAAACAGAGGACAAACAAGTCTTTCTATACATAGCACCCCTATTTCAGGGCACTATTTGAAATTAAAAAGATTTCGACGTCATTAATATGAGCAACGCTTTGGAGCAGAGCATGATTGGGAGCTTGATGTTTTACGGGCTTTACCCGTTAACACGGTTTTTAAACCGCGTCTCAGGTAAACCACATGCTAACAAGACCGTACTGCTGAAGTCCTCTACCATTTCAGCCTCGGTCTGTTATAATTTTGCCTGGCTGAGAAGTTATTCGCATGTGCTTGCTTGCTTGCTTTAAGATGGGCAAAATAGCTGTCTAGCTATTGTGTGTCGTTATACTGTTCTTGTTTGAGAACTTTTAAAGTGATTTAACTATCGTCTGAACAAGGTCTTAAATATATGGTGTAACTTTAAGTGCATGAAAGTTTACTTTGCTTTTGCTACATGTACCAGATGACATGAGCACACATCCAATGTATACCATTGCATTGACAATCTAGCCCGCTGCCTGCTAGCTCTAGCATTTTGGCTATGCTAGTTCTAGCTTTGCACCAATTCGAAACTTAAGTAACTGCTCTGCGTCATTTCATGAGAACCACGTGCATATGTTGTTTTTGACTGCTGCCATGCATATGCAGGCTGATATATTCGTGTCACTTGATGACGATTTATTACAGTCCTGAAAGTTATTACAGGAACAAGTTATTTCAGGAAGCATTGCTAGGATGTCAATACATTCGGTGTTTAGCGTGCCGGGGGTTTAAATGCAGGATCGGAATTAAAGATGAATACATTTGGGGAGGATTTCAAATTTATATAATTTGTAAAATAAATATTCTATTAATAATTTGAGACGCGGGGCTATAACTTCGGACGCCCAAGACTAACGACGCCCCTGCCAGGAACATGGATGTAAGTGATAGCTTTGTTGTGTTCTACAGGCATTGGGCCTGCAACAACCGTTAAGAAATTCCTTCTTCACATTTGTCATTTGCAGTAACAGGTTATGGCAATGAAAAGTTTGGTTTCCTTACTCCTTACTGCAGTTAAAATTTAAAAAGTAACACTAATTGTAATATAGAAATAAGAAGTTAACACAATCAATCAGTAATAACACTATACAAAAACTCACATCAATAATAACTGTACAACCGTAGTTCAATGTAAAAGTGACAGGTGTGCATAATATAATTGGCAGATGAGCATGATATAAAGTGACAGGTATGCATGGGTCTATGGATGGAAGGGAAGAGGGGTTCCTGAATAGAGCAGCCTTACAGCCTGAGTTAAGAAACTGTCCTGTAGCTTTATAGTTTTGGACATTATACTCCTGTACCTTCTGCCTGATGGCAGGTTGGTAAACAGTCCATGGCATGGGTGGCTGGGATCTGTAATGATTTGTTTGCTCCTCCTAAACCTCTCTGTGTAGAGATACTGCTGGAATGGCAGGTCAGACCTTGTGATGCGCTCTGCTGTTTAAACACCCTCTGAAGTGCGTTACGGTCAAGAGCGGTGCAGCTGCCATACCAGGCGGTGACACAGCCAGGCAGAATACTCTGGATAGTGCATCTGTAAAAGTTGGTGAGTATCCTGGAATCCATGCCAAATCTCCTTAATCGGCGTAGGAAGAGCCATTAACTGGCCTCCTTCACTACGATGTTAAAGTGATGAGACCAGGTAAAGTCATCGCTGATGTTGACACCAAGGAACCAGATGTTGTGAACTCTACTGCATACCCGTTGATGTCTATGGAGGCGTTGTCTCCCTGCCACTTTTATCTGTGATCAACAATCATCAGTTGTGCAACCTTTGAATATAGCATACAATGAACGAATAATCGGATCACATGTATCTTTTTATTGTTATTTGATATCCATTATCGACGCGACTGCTGTTCACTTTCTCTAGCAGTACCTCCATTTCAGAACTGCTGAAGTCCGGTGCTCCACTGTTTTTAGATTTTGGTTTGAGCCTTCCTGACGTCTCTCTCAAAGGTTCTTTGGAATTTCTGTGTGTGCCCTAGTTGAGGGGTTCTGGATTTGATCTGGAGAAATGAAGGGAGCACAAAAAATACCATCATCAACTGTGTGGGAACATTTTGTGTGTGTCATTACCACCCCCCCATATTACAGACTGGTAAATGTGATCCCCTTGGAAAATAGTGAAAATCCTGATTCAGTGATGCTGAGCCCCTCAAATGAACAATACAAACCTATGCGGTTGGTTATATATTTTACTAGTCAAGCATCTAAGGACTTCATACGTAACCTTGTTGACATTGTCTTATTGTTGCATGGCAGGTTTTCGTTAACAGGTTTTCCATATTTGTCTAAACACCGCTCGCATTAAAACACTCCAATGAGATGGGCATTTCCAGATTTGGGAACTTTTGCGCGTTTCATCGAGCACACAGCTGTGCTTATGTTTAGTTTTGATTTAACTGCTTTTTTATTAACACTGTAATCAAAAAAATTGTGATCTGTTTAATAGATACCACGTCTAGCTCCACTTAACAGTTGTCTCATCAATTTACTATTCAGTGTATATGACTATACGCATTGCCAGCCTGGTACCCACTACACCACTTTGGTCAGTTTTTCTTCTGGGAGTCTTCCAGTAGTACTAACATATTTGACCAGCAGATGTCGCCAGTGTGTAATGATGCGAGTGTATCAAAGGGGAATTTGACTCTGGATTATACAGACTAACTATGTGCTTACTCATAAAAGACTTAAAGGACACTCAACAAGAGTCACCAACTGCAATATACAGTACACATAAAATACACAAAATAAACCATACAACAACATACTAAGATTGAAGAGACAGTTGTGCAATGAGCAGGGTAAAAAGGGTGCTGGAAATAAATATTATTTTGGAGGTATTATTATTTACATAATGGATGTATATATATATATATAGATGTATATATATATGAATGTATATATAGATCACAGTGGATGTGATCTATATATACATATATAGCAGAATGCAAACAATGCTGGTATGAATACATTTTTTTTTGTGCAGTTGTAATGTACATGAGGTAATTGGATATGATGTATTCATTATATATACAGTATGAACAACTGTACAAGATTAATTACAAGATGACAAAAGCTTTTTAAAATAAATAAGTTGGAGAGAGGTGGATGTTAGGGTCAGAGTTACTGGGTGGTTACCCAGGGATTGTGCCATGTTTGGCTCCATGTTTCAAAAAGCTGTTTCTCCTATCACTAGTGTGCACACAGCCCTGCAGTCTCATGCCCCTTTTCGGGGATTGGCAGGCGTTTACATATGCTAATTAGGAAAGACTGGCACGTTCTTTCAATTTACAAAGACAAATGTATTCATCATAAGAACAGACCTGTGCGAACAGTTCTTTTAAGACTTTTCTTAGGACCTTTTTCAAGAGCAAATTTAGGAATGTATTGTGAAAGACATTGGTGAATGACTCAAATGAACCTATTGACTCAAATTAATCTTTTGATTTCAGGCAAAAGGTTGAATCACCAAATTAGGGGAAATAACGTGAAATAACATGCAAGTGAATATTTTATATGATTCCAACTGAAATGCCATTGTTTTTTCCCACCAATTTCATTACCATTTCAAATTACTATTGAGACAAAGGCACTCCTTCATCCAACTGACAGTTGAACTGTGACAGTCAGTGTTGTCTTCCAAATTACATCAAAAACTCTCAGACAACAAAGTGGCCTTGATACATCGATTATTAACCTCACAGGCAAAGGAGTTGCTAGAACGAGGCAAGACATATTTTTTTCTGATGGAATATTTAGGTGTGCTTGGAATGGCCAATAAATAACATATCGAAACGCTGCTCAGTGAAGGATCAGTTTTACAAGTACACTGCTCAAAAGGTTACGGGAACATGTAATCATCACAGTATAACACCAAGTCAATTAAACTTCAGGGACATCAATCTGTCCAGTTAGGAAGCGTAAGTGATTGTGTATCAGTGTCACCTGTTTGGATGAAATGAAAGTGATGACAGGTGCACTGGAGAGACAACACCAGTACAACCTCTGAAAAAGAGAATGGCTTTGCAGATGGTGGCCAATGACAATTGCTCTCTCCTTATTCTTCCTGACTGATTCTTCTCTAGTCACTGCTGGTAGCATGAGGCGGTACTTGCAGCCCTTCAGGTTGCACAGGCAGTCCAGCTCTTCCAGGATGGCACATGCATCCTTGCCCTCGCTAGGTTTGCTGTGTCTCCCTGTACAGTCTCAGGAGTATGGAGGAGGTACTAGGAGACTGGCCTTTACATGAGGAGAGCTGGACAGGGCCGTAGAAGGGCATCCACCCAGCAGCAGGACCGGTATCTGTTTCTTTGTGTTAGGAGGAACAAGAGGAGCACTGCCACAGTCCTACAAAATGGCCTCCAGCAGGCTACTGGTGTGCATGTTTCTGACCAAACTGTCAGACTCCGTGAGGGTGGCATGAGGGCCCAACGCCCTCTAGTGGGAACTGTGCTCACAGCCCTACATTCGCAAGAAAACCCCAGAATTGGCTGGTCTGCCATTGGCACCCTGGTCTCTTCACAGATGACAGCTAGTTCACACTGAGTGGAGATGCCGTGGTGAACATTATGCTGCCTGCTACATAATCCAGCATGACCGGTTTTGCACTGGGTCAGTTATGGTCTGCGGAGGTTTATCCTTGGAGGGACACAGACCTCAACATGCTAGCCAATCATACCCAGACTGCTTAGGTATCGGGATGAAATCCTCAGACCCATCGTCAGACCTTATGCTGGTGCAGTGGTCCCTGGGTTCCTATTGGTGCAGGACAATGCCCAGCCTCATGTGCCCAGAGTGTGTAGGCAGTCCCTGGATGACAAAGGCATCGATGCCATTGACTGGACCTCGCGTTCCCCAGATCTGAACCCAATTGAGAACCTCTGGGAAGTTATGTATCAGTGCATCCGACACCAACAAGTAGCGCCACAGACTGTCCAGGAACTCACTCATGCCCTGTTCCTGGTCCGGGAGAATATCCCCCAGGACCGGTTTTCAGGAGTGCATACAGGCACGTGGGGGTGATTTAAGTTTCCATTGACCGTTATTACGTCATTTTGTTCTCAACGATTTACCCAATGTACAGTAAACATTTAGATATTTTAATATATTTTGTTAACTAAGACCCGATGTGTGATTTAAGTGTTCCCTTAATTTCTTTGAGCAGTGTATTATTTCATGATTTCATACACTGTTCCCACACAGAATCCTTGAAGAGGCAACCCTCCGTTGTGTCCATTAATAGCGAGGAGGTGCGGGATGGTGGAGTCTCTTGTAGAAGGTTTACAAAAACGCAGACAGCCCTGTTGGATCAGTGGCTCAGTACAAGTAACAGGCCCTCAAATACAAAGAAAAAGCCTGAGAAAGAAACAGCGGAAGGGCTGACGGAAAACGCCTCACTAGGAAAGGAAACAAGAAAAGAGTTTGAGATGAAGAAAAATACCATTAAAGAGGAAGGCCCAGAGAAAGCCAGGGAAGAGCCTGTATTTATGGCTGTTGGGCAAAAGGCTGCAGTAGAGATTAGAGAAGGAATCAAGGCAGAAGACAGGGACGTAATGAAAGAGGAAAGGGTCAGTGATGAAGCTCCCCAGCTGCAGGACCAGAAGCAACCAATCCCCCACTCAGAGGAGCTGAGGAGGTATGTCGACTTGCAAGAGGCTTCCTGCAATCCCATCAAAGAGTCTGAAGATGTTAAACCGCCACTGCTGCTAACGTCAGAGGCCTTTGAAATTCCAAATCCATCGGTTAAGGACAGTGGATTAGAGGAAATTTCCTCAGATGATACCCCAGTGGTCTGTGTCTTGTTGAGAAAGGATGAAGAAATGATGAACATGGAAGAGTCATTAACCAAGACCCAGGTGCCTAAACAAGACTTGGACAGCCGGGATGAAAGAGACAATGCAGATGGACTATGCCCTTCAAGCACTGGTGATGAACCTGCTGAGTTATGGGATACTGGAATGGACCTGGTCTACCTCAGTCAGGCTAAGACACAACCTTGGGAGACTGGGCCTCAGGCCCAACCCAAGGGTTGGCATTTCCCCATCGGCCCTGGCTTGGAAGAGGTACTGTTCTGCCCTTCTGCATCTTCCCCCGGCTTTAGCTACTACCCACAGTCGCTGGAGAGAGGGGCCTTCGAAGGTGATCAATATGCCTGATATCTGTAACTTTAAGTATAGTTTATATACATATATTTGTGAATCCACAATTGATAGCTGGCTCTGTATTTCAGTATTACCTGTTTCTGCCTTCCTGGCCTTTCAGTGGTGTGGAGGTTGTGGGAGGATCTGAGTGAGACCCACACTCCAGAAAAGGCCCCCTCAGAGTCCCAGGCCCTGTTTGACTTTACGGTGATGTCCTACAATATCCTGGCCCAGGACCTGCTCGAGGCTAACCAGGAGCTGTACACACACTGCCCTCTAGAGCTCTTGAGCTGGGACTACCGCTTCCCCAACCTTATAAAGGAATTCAAGAAATGGGAACCAGATGTGAGTCTGACCGAGGCAACCTATACAGTAACACCTATTGACCCTTTCTAAACAATTAGAATTTGAGACTCTTTTTGCGAATTGAGATGCAGGTTTTTCCCATGTGCAGATTCTCTGTCTGCAGGAGGTCCAGGAGAACCATTTCACAGAGCAGCTCCGTCCCGCCCTTCGTGACATGGGTAGGACCACCTCGGCGTCTCTTTGTCACACACACAGCTGTTCAAGAGAGGTTTCAGCAGGTACGGGACATTCAATAGCTCTTCATAATTTCATAATGTTGTGATTCAATCCACCTTCCAGGCTACAGCTGTGTTTACAAGCGTCGCAGTGGCACCAAGACGGACGGCTGTGCAGTTTGTTACCTCAGCCAGCGCTTTGCCCCGGTGTCGGAGAGCCTACTGGAGTTCTACAGGCCAGATTGTGAGGTCCTGGACCGAGACAATGTGGGCATTGTCCTGCTTCTCCAACCAATCATCACACGGGGGTCTGAAGTCACTGTCGTTAGCCATCCACTCTGCGTGGCCACCACCCACCTGCTTTTCAACCCCAGGAGGGGTGATGTTAAACTGGCCCAGCTGGCCTTACTGATGGCAGAGATAGACGCAATAGTGAGGAACATGAAGGTGAAGGGAGACCCCTGCAATGTTGTTTTATGTGGTGACTTCAATGCAGTGCCCTACACGCCACTGTACCAGCTGATCACTACCAGACAGCTCTACTACCATGGTCTGCCGGCTTGGATGGTGAGCACTTTGTTATCCATCCAAGTACTTTAATAACTCAATGGTGAGTTAGTGTTCAGGGTTTCTGCTGGGTTCCAAGGTTCCGTGTTTGTCTTTTCTCTGTGTGCCAGATATCAGGTCAAGAGGACCTGTCCTACCAATTCCATCAGAGGAGGGTGCTTGCGCCCCTTTTGCCAAACACTGTGGGCATAGACGATCACTGCAGGTACACATCTGTAATTGAGTCAGCCAGTCAGGTGGTTGCGTCAACCTCGAGTCCTGAACCAGGTGTGTATGGGTCTGTCGTCATCGGTTTGGCCTGCATTAGGATGGATTGTGCACGTACATTCACTAACTAGGGATGGGGTATGCAAACGGAGCATGCAATTACAGGGATCCGGTTATGACAGTGGATTCCTCTTCTCTCTCTTGGTTGAAGTGTTGTGATCAGATTCAGCCACTCCCTCTGTTCTGTGTAGGGACCCTGCGGTATGACCATGACTTCTTGCGCGGGCTGCGTTTCTGTGAGGCTGCCCTTGTCAGGCCTCTGGATCTGCCGCTTCTCTCTGGGGTTACTGACATCACACCTAGTAACACACCCCTGCCAACACACACACCTGGTAACCCCCCCACTACAATAAAAAACATAATTCCAAATGTACTCCTGGCAGATGTTCCCCCATAATTAGTTGTGTGGAAAACTTTTTAAAATGACTAACTTTGATTCACATATTTCCTATAGATTTCAATGAACATCATCCTTGTACAAGGTCAGCTTCTAAGTTTCTTTTAAAAGGGCCACATTAGATTTTTGCCCGTTGCTGTACTTATAATTATGCCTCTCTCCCGTGCTGAATACGTTAGATGTAATGGCTGTGTTCATGTCCTATCGCAAGTTCAGACGGACTCTCTCCCATCACGTGAACTTGCAGTCAGCTTACGACCACTTCGGTCTTGGGACAGACCGCGCAGAGGTGACCACCCTGCACTCTCAAGTTGGAGCTACAGTGGACTACATCTTTTACTCACCCAAGACGAGCTGTTCGGGTGGAGATCAGAAAGGTGAAGGGCATATGTCTATAGGGAATGTATGTGTACATTTCCATTGATTTTTGTCTTCCAGTCTAGTTAGTATATAATAATACATACCAAATGGTTGTTTCAGGTGGACTTCAATTTCAGAGTCGAGGTCTGAAGCTTCTTGGTCGTCTCTCCCTCTTATCAGAGAAGGACCTCTGGTCAATGAAGGGTTTACCCAATGACATTTTCCCCTCGGACCATCTCAGTCTCTTGGCCAGGTTCCAGGTGGGCTAATACTCTGCTTGATTTGGGCTACATTGTCAATAAAGAATCAGGAAGACGGATCGAGAAGACAGTGTGTGTGTAAAAACCATGCATTATTTGCCTGTGGCATGATTCCATGTGTAAAGATGTATAATTGTGATTGATTTCTGGGGTTGTTTTTGAGTCCCATCTTACACGATGTTTCCTACCTGAAACAAAGGACTTCTACCAATGCCCGGAGGGGATAAAGTGCACTCTAGGTTTTGTTTGCTTATATAAAGATGGAAGAAAACGTTTAAATTCAGATAAGAGTTGTGACTGGCTTTGGGTCAGTCAGTATTTTTTTTTAAAGGTAGAAATGCTGAATAAATATTTTCTATGTAACAGTCCTTTTTCTGTCTTCCCTGGCTGTGATGGTATTAAGATTGTGACCTGAATGCTGGTAGCCCCCCAGAGATCTCACCCCACTAAGGCATTCTGACTGTCAAGGAAAAGATGAGTGGCTGTCTGAGACATGAATTAATTATGCATTCCTATTGCAGAATAGGTTCATGCATGATAGGACACAGTTGGGGTTTCTGTGTGTGCACAGATAAGTGCAGCAGCTAACACTCCTGTCACAACGAAGACATCCAGTTCAATCTCACTGGAACGACACAAATGTTGAGGCCTGACCCTTCCTTTATGTTCTCTGTCAGGTGTTCAAGGGATTTATTTTCTGGATCTCATGACATTCACTCACTAAGAGAGGTTTAAAAATGACTTAATATTAACGCATGAACCTCACAGTATTTCTGGGTCTGTCCTGTAACTGGGTGGGGTAAGACTGCTGTTTGAGTAGATTCCCCAAGTGGCACCAAACACACCCGCTGGAGAAGTGGGTCAGTAGGTTTTTCAAAGTAGGCCATTATTTTTTCTGTCTTCTTTTTATGAAGAGTGCTGTGGAGATGAGGTGGGGAAAGTACTACTGGGATGTTGGTCCACATAAAACAAGTTAATGTATGTGCCTTTCTGTGCCCTTGTAACAGTTAGCGTCCTGTAGGCTCACTCCACAGCTGGCTTGAAATGTTGTGGATGGGGCTAAACTATTGTTATCTTTTGTATATTGTAACTTAAACGGCTGGAATGTTGTCAAGGAGTGTGTTGTGCAGCAGAGAAACAAAGGTTGACAACCAAAGGCCAGGCAAACTGCCATGGAAAAAGATAAACTAGTCGCACAGCATGTTGATGTCTGTCTCACCCTCATACCATAATATTCGTTCACTATCATTATTTCCAGTGAACAATCTTAAAACCACAGTCTGTTGTGTAAGAGAACAGTCACCAGCTTATTTCTGGAACTTTATAAAAGCCATCATCCATTCCATTTCCCTGCTCCAAACAATTAACATGAAACTCATGTAATTATGTTCCTGTCAAACACAGGCTGACTGATCAGGAGAGTGGCAGCCATAGCATTCTTCTGTGCTCCTATGATAAAAAATGTCAGTTTGGCAGGGTTTCATTAGTTATGCCTTGTTAGCTGATTGCAGTGCTGTCAGGTAGACTTATCCGTCCAGTGAGGCTTCCATTAGACCTAATTGATTGTGTACCGTGGGATCCCTGGTTGCCAGTAGGACATTGTAGACTCGGCCAGCACATTGCAGTTGACTTGTGCTAGCAGTGGCATCTCCCCAAAACATTTGTGATGAATTGGAAAGGGATCCACCAAGTGAAACTCTATATTTACTATAGCAGTTCGTTTTCTCAGTGTAAATAAGAAACATTATTTGATATGACAGTGAAAGTGCCTACAGTGTTGTTGCATAATACCAGAGTCTACAAAGTGTACCAGGTTTTCCATAAAATGTGGTCAAAATAGGTTTTCTTTTCTGCATTTGGAAAATTCGTGTACTTTTTTTACCCTGAGTGTCCATTTTCCCGCAGCATACGATGATCAGCCTATTGTTGATATTTACACACGTCTTAGTGACTTCTGTCTTTTTTTTATTGTAACAATAATCAAACACTGATGTAAAACAGCCAAACAACAGTTGCCAGTGGTACATAGATAGAGCAGAGAACAAAACAATACAAACGAAAAATAGAATTAAGCTCAACAATACAGAAGCTGATTCTATGGTGCAATCATTACTTCAAAAAGAAATATTAAGAGTGGTGCAGATCATTTTTGTTTTTACAGCCTTTTGGGTTTTAAGACTCTGAAATTGTTTATAGATATGACGCAATTCCTTTTTTTAGAACTAGAAATTGCAGTTTGGACATTGAAAACTAACTTCTGTAAATATGATCATTAGCAGAAAGCATACTCAAATGTATGTTTTTTATTTCATTGCCTTGCTATTTTTTTTTTAAACCAAATATGTTATCCATCAAATGATCAAATTCAGCATGAACATTTTCCATTATAAAATGAAAGACATATGAATGAATTCACTTCTCTGGTCACACTTTTAATCCTGACAAAAATATTTTTTTACGAGATAACATCTTTGACTTTCTGTTTCAGGGCACCCCACCTCCACAATGCATTACCATAGTGTCTAATATGGTGACAGATTTGTATGGTTCAATCCATGTCTGTAAAACATTCCCATTAAGTTATATTCCCATACTTCACAGATCCCCAGTATGGTTTTAGAATTTATTTTTAGACAGCCCAAACAGGAAATCTTTGTTTCTCTCCATCCATTTTTCCATCTGTGTGTGAGGTCTTTCCGATGACTGCACTGTGCCCACTTAGGACAGTTGGTTAGCATGCAGACAGATACTGTGTCCTCCATGTCCTCAGCACCCAGCTTAATTACAATGCATTCATTGATTTTAGCCCTAGATGGTGTCCACTGTTGGATTTTGTAGATCTCTTGATGTAGCTGAAGTTCTTACAAACTGAAAGCAGTCTGACTGATGACAACAACATGTATGGAAGATCGGGAGGGAGGTGACAGGTGTTTATTCTTAAATCAATATAAAGTTACAACGTGATAAAAGGTCATTAACAATATTTTGGTAAAAGACGACTTCTGTGTGAATGGTGCCAACACGTTAATATGCTATGGTAATATCTTCAAAAACATTACAGACTCCAGTTTCTCATGTGCTCTCTGATAATCAAACTTGAAGCTGGTATATAATGACAGAAACACTGGCCTAAGATGTCTTATAAATATGCAGATGAGAGTACTGTAAACAAATCTCTTTGCACCTTGATCAAAATAGTATTCAATGTAGCTAGATAACCACACTAAGGCTATGTATTAATAAGAATAATGTTATTTATACTGAGAAGGCAAAAATATATCAGATCATGTTAATATAAAAAAGCAACTATGATCTTCAAGTTCTCTCAATTCCCTCAATAATAAAGTCATAAAATATCAGCTGCAACCTCATCATTCACACTCAGTAGATGCACAGTCATATTATGAGTGTTCTAATTTGTTTTGCGGACCACACAATTAAAAAGTTCTGCTAATAACAGTGACTACTTCCTCTTACTGTCCTAAAACATCACACTCGTCATGCTTTGTAAGGTATAAATAGATAACTGGACACCAAATTACCTCATACACTCTTATGCATTGATGAACATCATCGAAAAACATAATAACAAAGGGTAAGGTGGACATTAGCTCAATATACCGACTATTTGGGAAAGTGTAGATGGATTGTACAGTGTGTCTTGTTTGTGAAATTGAAAATAAAAAACTTCTCAGATTAACACTTGTTTACTTTCCTCACAGTCCATTAAAATGTTCATAAAAGGCACAAGGTAAGTAGATTGCAAACTAGTAACTACAAAAGCGGTTACTGTCCAGCAGAGCTAAATGTTTAAACGTATTTACACACATACAGTACAACATGGAAACACAGATTGCACATAACTCTCACAATAATTGTTATTCTTAATAATTGATTGATAACATGAATCTCTTTTGTGATATATCCAATTATACATTTTTACCCCATACCCAGCTTATGAAATAAGCCAAATTTGAAATTGCATATTAACAAAACCCTGCATCTTAAAAAAGGTATATACCGGTTTGTTCCTTGGGATTTCCAGCCATAGAATAGAATATAAAAGAACAATACTAACATGCTTCTGGGTAAACAAAAAGCCTGGTAGTATTTTACTACCATAAGGCTGTGAAAACAAGGGTTTTACATCCCTAACTTAATATATCCCCAACATATAGAGCATTAGAACAAAAGTTATAGTACTTACATGATCGGTTATTAACTTTACCATGCCCTGTACATTGTACCCCAAGTTTGATTAATGGAAAAAACAAATTAACTTGCTAACAGTAAAACATTTTGGAATCTGAACACAAAAGCCCATTCTCACAAATTGACCTTTTGTCGTGCAAAACACCATCGTTATCTATGGACATGTTTGCCATGTGATTTCATGAGGTAAAATCATCCTCACACCCGAATCTGATATCCATTAATGTCTGAAGGTGGCTTCGGTTCAAGAACTTTCTTCTCTCCAGATGGACTGTGCACAAAAAATCAAAAAGACATATTACTTCTTGTGAAACTTATAAAAAAGAGATATTACTGTTCAGAGGTTGCTCTAGTGCTAGTTTAGTTACGAGCCCTTTTCCACTACAGCTAGCAGCATATCAATGAACGCGTATATTCACAATGCTGTCATAGAGACTAGGGAAATGAAGCATCTCCTGATATCTGACTATTGTGGACTAACAATATTACCGTCTCTCGATGCGACTGTTCCTGCGCATGGGGCTGCCCGGGTTACGGAGGGGTGAGCCCATGCCTCCCTTCCTGTCTTTGGTCGGTGAAGGAGGTGCAGGCTTCCCAATCTGAAAGACAATCGACATTCTGTTCACGTCATAGTACCAACATGGGGAAACATAAAGACGATTTACAACAAAAGCAACTTGTAAATGCTTCCAAGTTCTCGTCATATCTGCTGTTTAGACCATAGAGACGCGCAATTGAAGCAAAACTCTAATTACTAACATCAGACATGCCCACCCCTACACCCCTCCCATCATCAGTTTTAAATGACCTAGAGTAGTACTGAGGTGAGCTCCTCGATGATTGGTCCTAATTTGCTGAAATAGGCCTGGTGCGGACGGTGATGACAATCAAATGTTCTCCATCTTAATGTGATTGTGAGTCCGGTCAGTCGGTAAGAGCCCTCGCTACGAACGTTCAGACATTGATTAATAGAGGCAGCCACCCATGACACGCACCAGAACAGAACAAAGCCAGCACATGCGTTCTATTATACAACGGGCCCTGCATTAAAGCTTATTACGTTACTGTTTGGGGTGATGGCAGATGAGAGGTCATCACTTAACGATGATAGCTCCTGAAATGGCAGGACAACTCCATGTCATCACGCATGATGAGACAGTCGGGTCAAAAGAAGAAGTCAGAAGCTCAGTGATAAAGAGGGGTTTTCCATCTAATCAGGAAAGATTAACTTCCTCACGGTAATTTGACTCAAGTGATCCACAATCTAATGGAGCTTACAGGCTACTACCACTAATCTAAATTTAGAACTGGTTCAGTGGAAGGCCGCAGACAAGAGTTCAGTGCCAGTTGGATCTAATGCAATCACTAGAATCCTTGTCAACGAAAGCATTCAGGAATATGTAATGGATCCCTGAGATGGTTTGGTTCATGAACACGTCACATCTCTGTACCCTTCCTGCCCTAGTACTGTAAACCTAGCCACATCCCAGCACATCCCTAAACTCGGCCCCTGGTCCTGTACCTTCAGCCTCATGTCCCGGGTGTGTCTGTCCAGCTCCCTTCGCAGCTCCTCCTTGGTCAGTTTGTCCATGTCTAGAATGGAGTGTTTCCAGTCTATCTGCTCCACACTATGGAGGTCGTGGGAGACATACTGACCAATCTTCACCTTCCTCAGGGTGTGCCAGTATCCTCTGTAGGCCCCCTCAAACTCCTGCACCAGGTCAGCCAGTGTACGGAACTCCAAGGGTTTGAACATGAGGTCCTCCCGCCGGCTGATGCCTAAAGCTCCGAATCGGCCTCCGCTGTGCACCCCTAGCACGATGTGGCAGAAGTGGTTCCCTGAGAACTCCGTCTTAAAGCTGAGGGGAAAGCGCTCCACACCCGGCATGCTGTTGGTGAGGTAACTGAGAACGGGTAAGTTCAAGAAAATAAAAATTCCTATTATCATGACCCCGACTAGAGTGCTGCTTTACAGGATAATATAAGACAATTGTTTTCAAGTTCCAGTTGTTATATTTGTTTCAACGACTACAATACATTTGTCTGCATACAGTAGTCCTAGATTATAAGCGTGCAAGTCAGTTCTAATCACAAATCACATAATAGGTTGATGCCCTGGTTGTGCCATTACAGCTTTGTCTTCTGTAAATCCCTGTTACGACACTGCCTGGGTCATCACTCCAGTTTACTTTGAGCTTTCCACCAACACATAAAAAAAACATTTCCACATAATAGTTTACCAACTCTTTGACAATCTGTGTGTTACTGAGTCTACTATATTTAAGAAAATATGCAGGAAACCAAACTGGCATGAGAAACTCATTACCGTTTTCACATGTACCATTAGAGACCCACAGAACTCTAAGCTACGCAATTTAAAGGAAAGGATACATTCCAAGGATCACTGCCTCCAGACACTTTATTGGTAGTGACTCCCGTGTCATCTCCTTGGCGATGTCCATCAACCTACACAGAATAAGAGTTAGAGTACACTCAAAGATAAAAATAGGCTGCAGAAATGCTCCTTAGACTGTGTGACATTTGCAACAAGTCAGTGATCCGCTCAGAATCATCAAAGAGCGAACCTAAAACAAAAGGTTAGGAATCAACAACGGAGGGGGAGTGATGCTTACGCAGTAAGAGGCCTGCTCTTCTTGATTTCAAAAAACTGTGTTCCTGTATGATTGTACCTGGAAGGTTCTGTTAAGTACATACAATTTATAGGGAGTGAAATAATATCAGACATTCTCAAACACAGACCCTCTGAATGAACCACCTTAAGAGCTTTTGTAAGATTTATGTCCTTGTTCGTGAATTATGGATGTGTCTCTTGAACCAAGACTTGCTAATGTTTATGCTGGAAATAGACTATCGTCTAAAAATGGCCTACATTCTGAGATGATGTTCTGGCCTTCATTGATAACGACCTAAAAGATGTTGTATGAAGAACTAAGCTATTTGCAGTTTATGCTATTACTTATTTCAGTCACCAATCACCATGATTTTTAATATCTACTGTGTTTGACACAGGCATCTGATGCATTTCTGATTCTTATCACAGTGCTTGCTTAACCAGGAAATCTAGGCCGCTGTCCTTACAGCGGCCATATGGTCTACACGCACCCAAGCTGCCATAAAGAGTTGCTAAAGCACAACTAATCCACCAACTCCAGGCGGTGCTAGCCAACAGCCCTACGTGGGAACCGAGCTAATCCTTGAGCAGGATTCAAACTCTAGTATCGCAATGACGCAGCTATTTACGAGGCAGTGACCTATTTTGAGTTTTAATCCAGAGCATTGTGTGCTAGCATCAGGCATGTTATTTAGCATATTTAAACATACATTGAAGTTTTATCAACCTAAAGTTTATTTTGCTGACATGGAGAACAATGTGGTCATTACCAAAACTGCTATCTCAACTGTTCAGTCCGACCTGTCCATCATACAGACCAGTCCGTCACACAGACACTGACTTGTACCTAGCTTTATCTAGGCTACATAGGTTGGACATTTTGGGAGATTTGTGACAGTGATCAAGCAGTTATACTATTCTTGATAAAGGATACTGCAAGTCCCTGATGTATTTCTGTATGGCTTCCAGGCGTTGTGGGATACTGGTGGTTGTCTGGAAAGTAGGCACACTCGGTGTTGGAATCTGTTGGGCAGAGGCGAAGCACAACCATAGGCATTACCATTGTACAATTGCTAAATTTAGAGATGGAGAATGTCTTCTTGTTTACTTAACAACAACTGTTTACAAGTAACACGGTCATCATCTTAATTGTTCCCTACAGCAAGTCTCACAACGGTCAGGTGAAAGAGTTAGTCAGCAACTTTGGAAAATATTTCACAAAATGGATTTCTAAAATATCTTACTAATTAGATCTGAAAAAGTTAAATGTCTTCTTATTTTAAATTTAATTCTATATTTAAATTCCTTATGAGCAAAGTTTCAAGAGCATTGATGCTAATCTGGTCAGAACAGCACCTGCTATTGCTAGTGTTATGTTATGACTACGTGTCAATCTGTGTGGTTGGTATTTATGCATATTTTGACAGATTCGTACACATGGTTTGGTCCGTATGAAATGTTTTATATTTCTCAAGTCATTGAGAAATCTGTAAGTGGTTGGTGTTTTCGAACATTTGTCATGTAACACCACATTCATATGGTTATTAAACTGCACAAAATCTATTCATTGTTACACTTCAGAGCTGGTAAGGGGGATTCAATGAGCAACATGTCCTCCAATGCAAATCGTGCTAAGACTTGATGCTTCTTATCAAACTGCTCCCTCAACAAGAAAGTATTTGCCAACAAATACATAATAAAGGTGTCCATGTCCTCTGGCCAAAAACAATGATTCTTGCAGTTGTCCAACCTACCAGAAGGTGTTGTTGGAGTGTGACGAGAAAAGACCTGTCTGACATCTACCCAACCTTGGGTGGCACTTAGCCAATTGCTAGAGACTGATGGTCCACTGCGTTACTGGTTCCCCATCTATTTCTTACATCCAGGTGTGGTCAGCACAAGTGGACTGTGAAACTGTACGCGCTTTGATATCATTGCCAAAGACTGTATGAATCCAGCTTTCAGATATCCCACTGAAGACATACTTAGGCAGGGTGTCTATCTAGGTGAAGACATCACCCTCAACCTACCTTAGGCAGATCACTGGCTCCCCGAATGTGTTTCCCAATAGCATCACCATTGGGGTGTATACGAGCCACATGACGCCACATCTGCTCCCAAGTCTCTTCATCCACCGGTAGGCCTCCCCTGTTAACGAAGAAGGGCACACCTCCATCCCGCAAATCCTCTTCGCCTTCATCCTCCTGCTCCTCATCTCTCTCCTCCACCCCCACACACCCCACCATGGTCCTTAGCATCCCCCCACACAAGGGACCCCAGTTCGGGTACCTGGCCGATTGCTCGCAGCCTAGGTTCTGTGTCTTTTAGCTGTCAATCTGATAGCAGTTTCTCAACAAGTAACACTCCTACAGCAAGTGAGAAACATGAGCAATTCATGACATGCTGAATATGTTGAACTTTGCAAAACTGCAGGCTGTATCAGTCTTCATATACTGTGCATCTCCTTAACAAAATGGTATACTGATGTGAAAATCATGATCCACATATGTTGAGTAAAAGCTGTGGTTTTACAACTATCCACTTGTCAGATGCCTTTTAATTTATAAATCAGTTTACTGTCTGATGCATACTGATCTTGGCACTTCAGAAAAATCACAAGGATCTATATTTTGTAAATTACGGTAATATTGAAAGTAGACAATAGACTCTAAAAACTAGGAAAGGCAAGAATAGGTAGCTACTACAATTTTTAAAACACTAAAACAAAGTGTTTAACACAGCCTTAGGATATGACGAATAAACACAATCCTTACAACAAGACCGAGAAAAATAGCAGTCTTTTAAGGTATAGGCCGACAGAATACAACAACAAACTACTGTATCACTAATCAATACCCGGCACCGTTATCCCAGAGGTCATTCCTTCAATATCCGAAACGCCGGGAAAGAGGAATACAATCACATTTCTTCGACACTGCTTGGTCGGTGACTGCATTTCAGTCTAGTCCATTTTACGACATAATATTATTGTTGTCAGTCCAATTCATTGTCCAGATTAAACATCGAGAGCTGATCTCATGCCTGCTACAATATTGAGCTGCTCAGACACTCCCAGTTCTCAGCAGCTGCGCATGCTCTGTTAGATGGATTACATCTTCGACGAGCACATTTCCTTTCTCCAAGGGTGGACAAATTATAACTGTTACGTCTTTAAAACAATATTACTTTTAGTTTTTATTTGACACATAAACATGGTACAGCAGGTTAAGACCGTGTCATAAAATGCATATTTGGCATTTCCCTAGATAAACAAATAAAATATGTTGAAATAACCGCTGTCAGTGAACGTCCTATTATTTTTCGACATTCTAAATTTTGAGCTTTAAGTTAATAAAATGTAATAAAAGTACCTTTCAATTTTAATCATTTCTAATGCAACCATTTTTCTGCATCATGAAATAAAATCAGCTACAAATCAACTGTGTGTGACCAACACATTTTGACTTAATAGCACAGTTAGAAACGCACAAATGTGCATAAAGGCCACTCGTTGAGTCTTAGGGATAGGTGCAGGGGCTCAAGCATTGCATTGGGACCTTTCAAACATAAGAGTTATTAAGGTGTAATCAGTCTTCGATAATTTACTTTTGCCTTTGGAGCCTGTCATAGGCATCATCCATCATGAAAGCTAGGAAATAAGAAAGAAAACAAGCAAGGTGGATGCTTAAAGAGGAACTTAAGGAGGACCATAGCACAAAAGTTGGGCTTAGCCAAATCAACAGTTTTGAAGGCCCTGACTAAGAAACCACCAGTGCCTACAGTAATCAGCAAAAACATTGTTTGTCAAGGAAAACAGCAGCTGAAGACAGCAACATGACCAGAGCTGTGAAAAACAACACTAAAACGAGTCAGTAAAATCCCAGACCACATTCAGAAATGTCAGTGTAGCCTACTGTTTGCAGAATTAAAAAGGTTACACTCCACACCTACGAACAGCACCAAAAACATAATGTCCACATTTGAAAAGTATAGAGATCAGTAGAAATCAACCAGTACAGTTTTGACTCATGGTCAGATGAGATGAACCTTCATCAAAGTGATGGGAAGGCAGAAGTGTGGAGAAAAAAGCAACTGCAGATGACCCAAAGCACACCACCTCATCTGTGACCCATGGTGGAGGTGGTGTCATGGCATAGGCATGCGTAGCTGCCTCTGAAACAGGCTCAATCATCTTTATTGGTGATGTAACAAATGATGGCAGCATCAGAATGAATTCAGAAGTGTATAATAGCATCTTGGCTACCAACGTAAAAGAAAATGCCACAAGACTCACTAGGCTGCACTTCACAATGCAACAGGATGAATGACCCAAAACACAGTTAACACAATTTAGATTTCACTGTGCCAAAACATATAGAGAGATCTGTATACAAACAACCATAAAAAAACTGAATACAAGAAATGCTGGCTGCAGGCTGGTACAGCTTCTTCACATTAAAACAAATCTGGGGACATGTTACTTTTGTCATTCATTTATTACAGTTTTCATATTTTGGTCTCAAATAAGTGAAAATAAGATGTTGATTTGTCAAGCATTACAGCTGTTAAGTTTCAAAAACAAGATTGTCATCCTTTTGCTTTAAACTTAAACAGAGAATACTCAACTAAATTAATAATATACAATAATCAGGTAAACAATTCAAAACATTGACAGGAGCCATAATCCAACTGGATTTCCATCCACTAAATACTAAAATCTTGGGGCACCATAGTCATCAGGCATCCTTTCAATGTTAAATCTGTGGGGAAATATGGTAGACATGGTTTAGACTAAGGATGATTGTTATTCATCATTGTTGAATACATTTTTGTATACTATTTATTTTGAAACAGTGATAACCACATAAACCGCCAAATGAAGCCTGATAATCCTGTTAATACTGACCTGTGGTTGGAGATATACATGATGGGGACTCCAGGGATCTTCCTGATCCGTCTCTTCAAGTCCCTATCTACTGTTGCCAGGATGTAGCATTTGTGCTGTGAAAGACAAATTTAAACAATGATGTTCTCGATATTATGACCACTGTAACATATAATGTAACACGTTGTCTGTTTAGTAATACATTACCTGTGTGACCCTTTGAACTAAGCAGTCATCAGCGTAAGTTCCTTTGTGGGTGCATGGCAGTCGTTCAAACCGAGGATCCTTGGCGATCCTGTCGGGACAGACAAATACAGGATTATGTGGTACACTTTCTCTGTAGAACACAGATAAGCCTCAAAATGTGTGTGTTTGTGCCAGCATGCCTGTGTTGTCTGGATGCTTGTTACCTCAGAGCAACTCGATACTTCATCCCTAGTTTCTCTATCTCAGCCATCACACAGTCTGTGATGCAAGGGATGCCTTGATAACAAGCAAGACAATGACACAAAAAAACTAAAGTTATTTTTAGGGTTTATACAAACGATGCCCCACAAAGCACTTGAACTCACGTCAAAGAAAAACAAGGAAGTCTGGTTCAGCCATCACTCGAGTTGAAATGACTTGGTGAGCCAGGGAGGGGGCTTGAAGACTAGCTATTTATGGGCCAAGGCTAAATACCTAGTACCCAGTAATCATATGTTTAGGGTTATTACCATCGCTTTATAACAAAAGAACAGAATCAGATTTATTATATTGCACTTCCACATTGGCGATTTCACACATTTCAGCAAAATGTCATGAAAGATTCAACATTCAATCTGTCAGGAGCAGAGGAGGCAGTAAACTTGGGCCTGCTCCTTAATCCAGGAACCTAAAAAGGGTCCTATTTGTTGATTTTAGTTCTCCATTTTACACCACACCAGAAGCTCCGGGAACCATAAAGCCATGGCTTTCTGTTCATTTCTGTAACATGGTTATATTTCATATTATTAATGTCATATTGATAAGAGATTGTCAATATGGCAGTGCAATATAATTCAAATGGTTGGCTGTGAGTATAACAGCAAAAAGGTAATTACATCAGCATGCAAGTGGTTTCACCTATGTTGCATACAGGAGTCTGCAGTAAGTACCAAAAAAGCGGGAAGCTGGGGATTACAATCTAAGATGTTATACTCACACAACTTCATGTCTCTACTCACTATAGACCTGTATATTTTAGTCACTTTTTGGGAGGACATTCGTTTTTAGTCCATCTACTTGTTGTGTATGATATTAGCTAAGCCAGTACTTACCAGTTATTGTCATTTATCTCAGACATGTTAACAAAGCATTTAAGAAATATACTTCATATTTTGTGACACAGTGTTTAGTCTGTGTCCAGAGAGACAAGGTTGGATTGTCTGGAAAGTAAGTCTATGGGGTAATGCACAGGAGCATTCGGTTTTACAGCATTTTATATATTTGCGGGTGTACGGTCAGATACAGCCTTCAGAATGTAACTTTACCCATGTAGTTGGTATTCAGGAATTTATGTGAAGAAACATCAACCGGTGCATCGCTAATTTACACAATATTGAGTATCAACTAAATACACTTTTCTATTTACTCACATTTAGCATAAAGACAGTCCATCATTGACTGAACAATGTCTAGTTTTGCCTTGATGGAGAAGTTGATGAAATTGGTGTCAACCAGGATGTGATATGGGGGACCAAGCTGAGTGTTGTACTGGAAGAAAAGGCATGATGGGTACTTTGGCCTGCAGTCAGAAAAGGAAGACTCAGTAAGGATTCAACCAATAACACATCATGATTTGTTTACAATATAGTGAAAATCTGTAGTTTAGGGATTTGAAAATCTCCAGAGGCACTTACACTTCTTTTTCTTTTATTTTAGATGCATCTATCTTCTTTTTCATCTGTACTTTAGCACGGTCTTTCTCTTTTCTAAAGAAACAAAGAAAAATAGAAGGGGAATAATGTCATTAAAACTTTTTTACACAATGTTACAGAATTCCAGGCATTTATCAGCACTTATAAGCTGCACACTTCATACCACCATATCCTACACACGGTGGCTAGGGCCATCATAAACATTCACATGCTCACTTGTGAGACAGCTTTCTAAGGAATATGGCCTGATCCAGGCAGGGGCTTTGTGTGGGCACAGACCTTCCATTTCTTAATCATCTTGACTGAGCTCCAAGTGGTCTTTTTAATCTCTTTATACCAATTCCCCAATCTTTCCACCGCTATCCCACAAGTAAAATATCCCTGTGTGTAAATCTGAGATTGCCTAATAGGACTCTGACCAGGAAATTTGCTAGTGGTTTCACAGATGAGATCAGTCAAGACAGAGAGTAGCTCTATCAAGACAGAAAACGAAGATGTCTTGTTTAGGGTGGCAGAAATCCTAGAAGTTAAGAACATAGGCAAATTACCAAATGGTTAAACAGATTATTACAAATGTGCCTTTCTAATGTGCCTATGAGGCATTCAATTGTAAACTGCTTTAGATAGGTCAGCTAAATTGCAAATAAACTACATAAAGTATATAAAACTAGCAGGATGCAATCTATTTTTTCTGCGGAAAATTGTTACAAATTTGTTAGCTTTTGGTAGATAACTACATAATGTATGTTCGTAAATAAAACTGGCCAAATAAATAATAGTATGTGACAGTACCAGTCCAATTCATATTTTTGGGTCGCAACTCACATTCTTTGATCTTTCAAAGTTATCATCCTCTTCATTGCAGCAAACATTTTCGTCTTCTGCTTCCCCTAAAACGAACATGTGAAAGTAATACAAAACAAACACTAACGTTAGCAACCAGCTAGTTAACTTCCAACCCAGAAACGCACACTTAAGCTAGCAATAATTTCCAGTATGTACGCTAACTCAGCTTTGCTAGCGAAGCAAAACAAAGCACACGAACTTCCATCAACAACCGATAAAATCTACAATAAGTGATCCAATAAATAAACAACAATACATATATCTAAATGGTGGAAATGTAGAGTTAAAGAATAATATTACCATGATTTCTTATTTAACAGCTGACTGACTCTCGAATTAGCCCTCGTGTAACTGCGTTATACGTCATCTACATTCGACGAATGTTGCCTTGCGCATTCGAATTCCGGTTGTTGCTAATGTCGCCGCTAGCTACCTAAATATGATAAAAGTAATTAAGGTAGGAGTGTTATTTTTTCGTGAAGAACAAAGGTTACTCTTATCTGTTTAAATTAATGATTGGCGTAGCTATTCCTGAGTGATGCATTGGCTAGTATGTTTTGAAACGCTGAATTTGTGTTTGGAATACCCAATTTCTATTTTGCTGACATTGACGGCTAACATAGTCGTAAAAAAGATATACAGCAGACTGAGCAGTAACAAGCCACAGTACATATCATGCGACTTGTGCTGAATGACTTGATGATGCAATATGTTATTTTAGCTCAATTAAATTGCTAGTTTGATATCTATGTTGTAGTTGGCTGTGCTATCATCCTTGCTAGATCATCTGTTAATTTTAGCATAAAGTTGAATGTGATTGTGAATCACCTGGTTATGTTTAAATTACGGTTGTCCTAATCGAGTCAAGGTAGGGTAGGAATTCAAGATGTACATTTGTTTTGTTTGAATCCCTAGACTCTTTCTAAAAATATGCATGGACATTTTGCATGGAATTGCAAGCTAGCGTCATAGCTAGCTTGTTATTGTTATTGTTCTGTAGATTGATCTTTGGATCAGAAAATTATCAGGACAAGTTAATATCTACCAATGTCTTCTATTGAGGACATTTAGTGCTACAAGGGCTTCCAGGATTTAGTTTGTCAGGTCTTGAGATAACAACACTAAGTGAAATTTAGTCATCAATCCGGCCTGGCACCTGCTGTTACCGTCTGCATTGAGGTTGAATAGTGTAACCGTTCTCATTAGGACAGCACAAAAGCAGAGATACATTTTGAAAGCATACCTCCATCAGTCATGTTACTGTACTACAAATGTAAAGAAAATCCAAATAATCTAAACGTTTTTTTTAATTATTATAATTTCTACATCTATCTATAATAGGTACAGATTGGCCAGTGCTGTATCAGGTCACTTTGGTCTTGTTTTGGCGGTGGAGCTCATTTGTCCAGTCTGTAGAATAATGCTCAAACATGCAAATGAGGACATAGCATTTTTCTGTTGTCTATCTTTTGTTGACTGATTCAGGATACATCAGTGTGAAGAGAGTAATGACTTGGAATTATGCCCAGTACATATCAGGGACAGATTAAGTCATAATATAAGTCATTTAAAATGTAAAATGTGCTTACCTATTTCTTGTCATCAGAGTCTTAGCTCATTGTTACAATGGAATCGGCCATATGTCATTTTGAGCTCCCTGATTTGAAAAGTTTCTACAGCAACCTAATATTTTTAGTTCTTATATTGAGTAATTTTCGAACTACTGAAATATCTCATGTACAGATTTTCTTCTAGGACCTTTCTGTATTTTGCTCCATTTATCCATCTCAATTCTGGCCAGTTATCCAGTCCCTGCCACAGAACAATCCCCATACACATGATGCTCCCACTAGCATGCTTCACTCTAGAGGTGGCATTAGGCCAGTCATGACCTTTTTCTTTTTTTGGCCCAGTGGTAGCACCTGGTTCAGGCTTCAGTTTGATATTGGCCTCTTATGCCTTTTACTCAGGAGTGGCTTCTGTGTAGCCACTCTAACATGAAGGCCATATTGTTATATTGAATCAGGGATGGTTGTCCTTCTGGCAAGTTCTCACATCGCTGCAGAGAATCTCTGAAACCCTTTTAGAGAAGCCATTGGGTTTTTGGTCACCTCCTTTGATCAGTTACTTATACTGTCCAGATGTACAGCTCTCGGAAGAGTCCTGCTGCTTTCAAATATCTTCCATTTCATGATGGGGCACAATAACCTTCCCCAGATCCATGCCTTGCCTTAACACATTTCTCAGAGGCAAAAACCATGGCTTGGTTTTTGCTCTGACCTCAAGTGTGGGATCTTTTATAGACAGGTGTATGTCTTATTAAAACATATACATTCAGTTGAATTTGCCATAGATTTATCCCAATGAAGTTGCATCCAATGAGGATGCATTTGAGCAGAACTTTGGTGTGTCATGGCAAAGGGTCTGAATACTTAAGTACGCTACATGAGATTTCAGGAATAAAAAAAATATATAAATGTTTTTGCTTTTCTCATAGGCTATGGGGTATTGGGCAATTTGATTGTTTAATTAAATATAAAAGCAGCCTATAAGACAACAAAAAGTGAAAGGGTCTGAAAATCTTCCGAAGCCACATCATATGGTATATATAGCCTCAAGTGACTGTGAATGAGATATTTTGGTTTAGATGCTAACTGCTATGACTATGCCAACTGTCACACGTTTTTGCCTACCTAATGGTTTACGTTAAACCTTTATGTGCCGCCAGACTTATACCTATAACGTTTTTTGTTCTAGGTCTTTTCCGAGTGAAGGAGCCTGAGAATGAAGATCATCTGAAACATTTATCTTTCATTGTGCAGTATTTTGGATAACCAGCTTTTTTGAGGAGCAGAGGAGTCTGAGTCAGTGCTAAAGATGGTCTGATGGACCGCCGCTTTTTGCTGACCTTCCTCCTCTGCTCTGTCTTGTGGATTTTCTTCTGGGAAGTACGCTGGAAGAAAGGCAAAGAAAGTCAGATTGAAGAATGGATTCAAGGGCACAGCCTCTCGAAATATAAACATTTATTTGAAGGTTGGTTAAATAAATAACAGCCACTTGTTGAAATGATCCGGTGTGTATGAATGACAAGTACTTGAGAACATCTTCATTCTCTGACCACTTAGAACTGTTGTTGATAGGAAGCAGTCTTATGTGATTTCATCCAAACCCAGTCCAATCTCAATTTATTGCAGCAACCGGAATTCATTCTCTTTGAATTTTTTTTATCCAGTTTGCACAAAAGCTTTCCACAGTTCAAAGGGCATTTTAATGAAGCTTAGGGCTACGAGTGAAAATCCTTTTTGACAGCTCAGTCTTTGCCTTTGAAGAAGCGCATGTGTTGGTTTTGTTTTAGTGTAATTTCCAACACTTTATGAGCATGTTTGCTCATCTGTTTATGTTGATGTATGTTTCTTGTGGATAAGGTTACAGCCTACTTATACGAAATGGACACTTCCTGATTAGTCTGTGTCTTTGTCTGGGGTGCCTGTCTGCTTGTAGATGTGCAGACTCTGGAGGAGTTGAGCTTGAGTGTTCTGACTCGTCTGGAGGACGTGGTGAAAGAGAAGCGGCACTGGAGGGACATTGCAGAGGCTCACATCCAGCTGCTGCGAGACTTTGCCTTCCAGGAGTGGCTCTGCTCTCAGAGCTTGGAGCACTACTACCATAAGTAAGCATACTAACACTCAGTTGTAGGGTTAAGTTAGTAGTAATGGTCCTGGGTAGCTCAGTTAGTACAACATGCCTGTGCTTTAGGTTCATACAGGAGTCACTAAACAAAATAACCACATCTGTAAATGTATAAATGTAGTATAATTTTGCACTGTAGTGATCTTCTCACCTGGCATGGGCAAAGCTGAACTGACCAAATAAGCACTACTAAATATACTTCACAATACTGCACTTGGGTAATTCTTTGTTAAACTAGAACCAAAAATTAGTGCTGCACCTTGTTTGAGTAAGATCTGTTTCTTGATATCCAATTTTGCCTGCAAACCCTGTCTCATCCCTACAACACCCAACAGGCTTGGGAGAGCTGGGAGAGAGCGTTTGTCATGTCTCCGTGGCATCCTGCCAAGTGATTCATACTTTTTTCCTGTTCAGACTTTTCATGCCAGAGCGTGACCCTACTCGAGTGCGTCCCTAGAATGCAGGGAGACACGTAAATCCCTGCTAACAAAAACATTCTGTGATGCTTGACCAATCTGTCAACTTACTGAACCCCCAGTCAAACATCAGCCAGTAGCACAGTCAAGCTTTAACCCGGACCGCTGTGGACAGCCTGGCATCCCGAATGTCACGGAGCGCTATTCTATATGGAATTCCCAGACTGTAATGTTTTGAAATGTCACTAAATGTATGACATAGAACAGCCTACATTGCAGATTGTTAATGGATTTTGAAGGTCTACACACCCAGTACAAGGTCTACACTGGCTGCCTTAATATCTCCTATCATTAAAGGGGGATTACTTTAGATTACCGTTCAGGTACTGTAGCATAAGCATCTTGGCTGGAGAAAGTGGTGAAGGAGAAGCAGAACTGAACTGGAGGGACGGTGCAGAAGCTTACGTTGGTTGAGATGACTGAACTAAGGATCAATAGAAACTTGAATGTAGTCATTCCCTCTTTAGAAATGGAAAAACCACCTCCATTTTCTGAACACTCAACAATGTGATCATTTTATTTTTTCACGAGACAACGATACTAATGTTGTTCTAACTTCAAAGATGTTTCTGAGGAGGCTGGGTCGGCTAGTCTCAGTCCTAGTTCAACTGTCACAGATGTGCCTTTACTAATGTCAAATATGTAGCAGTCTTTTTCTGTGGAAAATGTATATCTATAGATTATATGTTGTGACAATCCAAAACATCACAGCCCTGTTTGGTTCTTGTTTTCAAAAGAATCACATGTTATTAAATTTAGCAATTTTGTGAAACCCTGAGAAGTCTGTTTTTGAGAACGGCTACATGGCTAAAGTAGATACTGCTTTCAATCTGCTTTTCTGGCCACTTGGTGGCAGCGTCCCCATTTACTGCTGGCTGAACTTGGATCTTCACTAACATCCATAACCAGACACTTATTCTATAGCCACAAAGTTTAAATTAGGAGCAGATGCTTTCGGCCTTTTAAAGTCAGGTCTAGGTTAACAATAGGGTTAGTGTTACGTTTTTTATCTAATTTGAAGAAGACAAATTGGAAAATGGCTTAGGATTTATGAGTTTGTCTACAAAACCTGCACTTGTTGACATTGTGTTCAGGAGGCTGTAGTGTTTCACAAGGTCACTCCACTGAACAGTGTTATTATGGGGCTTTTACATACAGAATGGTAGATGTTCTACAATTGTAGGCGTTTGCGTTTAGTGAAATAAACGGAGCCCTTAGGCCTTTACTGTATATATAATAGTTTTCCCTGTTTTATCACGTTCAGTCCTTATAGAGTTACACAGGGTATTTATATGGGTGTAGTATAGTTGAAACTTACCCCTGTAGACGGACATTCCTCATCTACAGTAGTCCTCTGATGCTACATATTGTAAACATAAGCAGCTAAATTGGTGCACTGTTTATCGTGGAACAGCTGCTTACCTTGGAACACTTTTGCTTTTATGAGTTGCACATTTAATGTTCATCATAGCAAAACAAATCCCATTGTTGTTTGCGGAAGTGATTTAAACATTACTCAATACATACCACAATTTCTGACTTTCCAATGTTACAGATTGTGTTAAGGTTGCTCTGAGGCAGTTCAAATTCAGATGAGTAACCTGTATTTGCATTGCATGCGTGACAGATAACAGTCTTTAAACTTGGCTAGGATCTGTTATGTGTCAGGTTCTATGGCCATTTGCTCAGTGTTGACCCATGTGACTGGCAACACTGGAGGTGAATAAAATCGGTTGACTGTTCCCCCCCCCCCCTTTTCTGACCGAATGACACTGCGGTCCAAATGAAGATTGAAGACCTTGGGTTGTATGAATCTGGATGATCTAGCACAGTTTGAAAGCCAGTTGCAGCTCTCTCTGGCTGCGTGGGGATACTACTACGAAGACTACATCAAGCTCTCCACCGGCGTCAAGGTTCTGCAGGCGTCTAGAGAGAGCCGTGACCAGGACTACGAGATCCAGCTGGTGCACAGCCTTGCTGAGAGGCGTCTGAATGAGAAGTGGTCTATTGGTGAGTGCCTGATTACTTTGGATAGATGCTGGTGCGTCTGCCATAGATTGCCTTCAGTCAGTAGCTGTAGATGATACTGATTATGTTTTTATCAATAGCCACACAGATTAGAAAAGGTAGATGAAGTGCAGTAGAAGAGAAGTTGACTCCAAATATTGACTTATTACATAATTACACCACGCTTGGAACAGTACATCTAAATCCACATATTGACTTATTTTCTGGTCACTGTGAGGCAGTTTAGCCAGACATTGGTGCAACACATGGTCAGGCTGAGACAATAAGGCCTCATATTGATTAGTAAGCGTTGCACATCTGGAGACAGCAATTTTTCTGTGCAATATTGCTCAAGCCCAATAAAGTTGGATGGGGTCATTTGATGAACAGCAATTTTCAAGTCTTTCCACATATTCTCATTTGGACTGAGTTCTGTACTTTGACTGGGCCACTCAAGGACATTCACAAACTTGTCCCGAAGCCAATCCAGTTGCTGTCATGCTGAAAGAGGAATATTCTCCCCAGTCTGAGGTCCTGTGCACTCTGAATCAGGGTTTCTTCAAGGACCTCTCTGTTTGACTCTGTTTATTCTTCTCTCAATCCTGAGCAGTATTCCACTCTCTGTTGCTGAGAAGCACAGCTGTAACATGACACTGAGGTCTCATCAGACTGTGTCATCCACCTCTGTTGATCAGTGGCAAAAACTACACACTTTATCCTAATTTACATACTGGGGAACAACTATTCTTATTGGCTTTTACACTCCCAATTAGCAAATAATTACTCTCTGATGCTTCACATTAACCTAACTCCTATTTCTAGAAAAGCTTGATTTGTCTTCCCTGTGTGACGCTTCAGTGTAGATCCACACACTGCTGTGCTTGGCAAGCACATGTCAACATCGACCAGTTAGACACTCTGATTAATTTCGTGGGTGCAGAGTCCCAACTGGGTATGTGTTCTGGGTTTAAAGGTTTATTATGTACAGGTAAATCATAAAGCCTCAGTGAAATACGATTCAATCCTCCAAGTTTGGTGAGTAGGCTATGCCTCGCCTGATTAAAGGCCAGTGGAGCATGTCAGCTTTGTAAGAAATGCCTGTTGAAAGCTGCTCCTGTGCATTCAGTCTGTCTTTGTTTGTCTTTCAGCGGGAGCTCTTATATTTGGCTGTACTGTGGCACTGTGCTTCTTGATAAGGGACCTCATGTTTTACGTGATTGGTGAGTGAGCTCTTGTGATTGTGGCCTGGAATGAGCGCCTGTTGGCCAAGTCCTGGGCCTCAACAAAATTCTCATTACGATTATCAGGAATGGCTTTTTGAAACTAGTGATACTCTTTGTGTGTCCCACGGTGTTCAGGATTTACTCATATGCTTACTGTGTTTTTGCAACTCATTCAATGAAGTAGAAATCAAAGCATTCTTTTAATCAGTATTTCCACAATTGTATTGTAATTGTTCTCTACACTAGTAAGATCATTGTTCTGTGGATTTATTCACATACATTATTTTCAAAAGAAGATTTCTGACAGGGTTTCTCTTATCTCGCAGGTGGAATTACTGTTTCCATCATAGCGTTTGTCTTCACCATCAAGTTCCTATGTGAGCTTGCTGCACGGGTGGTAAGCTTCTTGCAGAATGAGGATCCCGGGAGAAGGGGCGACCGGAGCATCTATGACTATGTACGGGGGAACTACCTGGACCCACGCTCATGCAAGGTGTCCTGGGATTGGAATGACCCACAGGAAGTTGGCCAAACTATGAGCTTTCGCGTTCAGGTAAGATCTTTACTTTCGTAGTTGCTGTTCAAAGCTAGTCCAGGGTGGTTTAAAGTGGGATGGGTAGTACTGCGAGAGTCTCAAGCGGGTATGAGAAGATTACATGAGGACAGTTCGAAATGACGGTTCAAAACTGGCTCCTAGGGCAGGGCAGAGGTCGTGCAAAGCTAGAAAAAAAGCCCTTCATCAATGAGAATCAGAGAAGAGCCAGGCTGAAGTTTGCAAAAAAACATAAGGATTGGACCGTAGAGGAATGGAGTACGGTGATCTCTGACGAGTCAAATTTTCAGCTTTGCCCAACACCTGGTTGTCAAATGGTTAGACGGAGACCTGGAGAGGCCTACAAGCCACAGTGTCTCGTACCCACTGTGAAATTTGGTGCAGGATGGGTGATGATCTGGGGATGCTTCAACAAGGCTGGAATCGGGCAGATTTGTCTTTGAGGAGGACACATGAATCAAGCCAAGTACAAAGTTATCCTGGAAGAACCCCTGCTTCCTTCTGCTTTCACAACGTTCCCCAACTCTGAGAGTTGGGTTTTCCAGCAGGACAATGCGACCATGCCACACAGCCAAGACAATCAAAGTGTGGATGGGGGACCACCAGAACAAGACCCTGTCCTGGCCAGCCCAATCTCCAGACATGAACCCCATTGAATATCTCTGGAGTTTGATCAAGAGGAAGATGGATGGTCACAAACCATCAAACAAAGCCGAGCTACTTGAATTTTTAGGCCAGGATTGGCATAAAGTCACCCAACAGCAATTTGACAGACAGGCGGAGAACATGCCAAGACGAATGAAAGCTTATTTATTCCAACCTTTTTATTCCCCCAAGGTTATTCCACGAAATATTGATTTCTGAACTCTTCCTAAGTTAAAACATTATTATCATTATTTTATATGAATGTGAATGTGTTTTCTATGCATTATTTGAGGTGAAAACAATGCATTTTTTTTGGTTGTCTTAACCAGATGTTATCTTCTACAAATAAATACTCTAAATGACAATATTTTTATTTGGAATTTGGGAGTAATTTTGTCAGTAGTTTATAGAATAAAATCAACATTTTCATTTTATCCAAACACATTCCTATTAATAGTAAAACCAGACAAACTGATAATTTTGCAGTGGCCTCTTAATTTTTTTCAGAGTTGTGTATATACACACACACACACACACACACACACGGCTCCTTTTGGCAGTAAGGCACTAGAGGGTGTGGTACACGGCCACTATATCACACTGCTTGAGATATCATGCCTGTCTTTCAATATCTGTTGCAAATTGGCAATATACCAAAAACCTCAGAGATGTTGTGTTGATTTCATAAACATTTAAAAACACAAGATGTCTTGTTGATTTTTTAAGAATGCAATTAGAGCAGTAAAAAAGTGATGTCATTTTATACCCGTGGTATAAGTCTCTTAAAAAGCCAAATATTGATTGGCTGATCGCCGTGATATAGGTCAGCAGAGAGAGAACAGCTCTTAGCCGTTGTATATTTGCCATATATTACACACCCCGTGCCTTACTGCTCATGTATAACGCAGCTTTTGGCCAATCAGCATCTTTTCACCTTGAATAATATCTTGTCACCAACATTATGTAAGTGAAGACAAATTGACATTTTCTATGAAAAATTATAAAAGCCATGGTTTCCATGGTTTATTGTGATCTGCTCTACCCCAGCTCTTCTATAAGAATGGCCAACCCTTCCCTGCCCACCGGCCCGTGGGGTTAAGGGTCAACATCACCCACATAGAGCTGTCTCTGGACATCCCTGTCACCCAGGAGGTTCTGCAGGACCCAGAGTCGAATGTGGTGAAAGTGGCCTTCACTGTCCGCAAGGCTGGACGCTACGAGGTGGCTGTCAAACTGGGGGGACTCAATGTGGCATACAGCCCCTACTATAAAATATTCCAGCCAGGTGAAGTCATGACTTTTTGAACTGTCTAATTTTAGTGTCTTAAAACAGGACTGAGTAGTATTTGTAGGTAAATATTAAACATGGCTGGGTGATATGTTGTTGATAATCATGTACGATTGCTTGCTCATCAACATAGACAGGAACAGACACGACAGTTTTCTGCAGCATAGAAACAGGAGACCGATAAGGGAGGGGCCTGTTCTATACTAATGGGGGGAAGCCTAGCAAGCCCCAGTCAGCCTCTCAAGGACAGCAGAGACTCCTCTTATATGATCACCACCTTTGTGTGTGTGATTTGGTGTGTTCTGTACCCGTGTGTTTTGTCTACCACCATAGTGGCACCATAACAACTCAGATTCTGTGTATGTGTAAATTGACTTACTTTAATTTGTAACTTTGCTTTAACACTCACCCTTCTTGTTTTCTTTGCCTGTTTCAGGGACAGTGGTGCCGTCCAAAACCAAGATAGCCTACCACTTCTCCACCCTGGTGTTAGTGTATGGCCAGCAGCACACCCTGCAGATCGAGCCTCGGGACGAGTACGGCAACCCCACCAGCAACTCCCCTTCGCTTATGGATGAAGTCAACTACAGCCTCCACGTCCACTCGGTAACAACCCAGTACCAGCACCTTCATACAGCCGCAGGCATGCACACCTTTCCTGATTTTAGACTGTGGGAAAGTGGAAAACGGGAATGGTTCGTGTCCTCTTCCCAGTTAGGCACCGGGGACGAGGACAACCTGGAGGACTACTACAGTAAGTCTGTGTCGTCCAACAAGCAGCAGTGCCAGATACTCCTGAAAATCACCCTGAAGAAGAAGGGCTGTTTCCGGGCGCGCATCTCTTATAATGACCTGCCCCTCAGCAATGGAGAGTTTGACATCATTGTCCTCAGTGGTGAGTGAGGGTCTTTTTTTTGTTATAGTTATTTTTTTATTGTTCTGTTACACTGGCTTTAGTGAAGGTTTAGATGTAGGAGAGCTAATGCTACATTACCCTAATACAAGTAAAATGAGATTCTGTGCTGTGGGATTGGCCAACTGGATTCAGCTGCGGGATGTTTTTTGACTGAGTGGATGGTCGGATCGGGGACACATCTAAGATGTTTTCGGTAGTACATAATTCGTTGGCTGTGAAGCCCAACAAACCTTGGTGCTCTAGAAGCATTAGGGTCTCTGCTCTTGCATCACTTCGATATTTCTACCTTTTCCACCTCCCCAACAGAGAATGAGAAGAACTGTGTGGAGAAGAACGTGTCTACTCCAGGAATCAGTATCTACTTTGAGGCCTACCTGTATGGAACAGGGAACTACAGTAACTACAGTAACTCCTCGTGGCAGCTCCCAGCCTCGGCTCTGATGGCTCCTCAGAGACGACCCTCCATGGGAGATGAGGAGGATGAGCACGACTCCCCTGTGGAGGGCCAGCCTGAGAAGGTTAAGAAACCAAAAAAGGTCTACTGCTACATATCGCCAAAGGTTGGTCAACAGGGGATTGAAAGGGAAGGCTGTGTTCTGAGATGTACCACATGCAATACAGCTGAGTGTTTTGCAGAACTTTATCATTCGTGTACTTTTCTGCTATACAGCAACTGTCTGTGAAGGAGTTTTACCTGAAAATTATTCCATGGCGCCTTTTCACCTTTCGAGTATGCCCAGGGACGAAGGTATGTCAAGCCGGCTTTCTGTGAAACTATTTTATGCCCTCTTCATAATGTTAAACCACCCGAGTTGTTGTGTTCAACTGCTTCTTCTGTCCCGCCAGTTTACATACTATGGTCCTGACCCCGTTCACAAGTACCTGACTCTAGTGGTGGACGATGGGATCCAGCCACCCGTAGAGCTGAGCTGTAAAGACAGAAACATCATGGCTGCCACCTTTATCCGCTTCCTGCACAAAAATATTGGTTTGTATCCTTGTTCTTCTGATTCGGTAGCACTCGGAAGTACCTGGTTTAGACGGCGTCTGGAGAAGCATTGCCATTTGATGGTGTTTCTGCTGTTGACAGGTGGCTCAGAGACTTTTCAGGACAAGGTAAGCTTTTTCCAAAGGGAACTCCGACACATCCACTCCAAGAGACCTCGCACCAAGACTTGCCTGAAGATCACGCGCCACTGCATCCTGGACTCAGTGAGTGGCACCACCATGATTGTCCCATTGCTTTTTGAGCTGCCGTGAGATTCTGAAACACTACAACAGACTCACATGATCGTAGTGACTGTGTATTCATGACTGTCTCTCCAGTCTCTGAAATCAACCCGGAACTTCTCGGTGTCAGACTGGAGTAAGAACTTTGAGGTGGTGTTCCTGGATGAGGAGGGTAAGATCTCCGGACTGTCCACTGGGGTTTTTTGTGTTGGCAGGGCTGTTGATTAACAGAGGGCCGCTTCTGCGGACGCAAATTCAGACAGGTCCTGGACTAAAAAGTCAAGATCAGTGAAAATCTCAAAAATATATATATTTTTTTGTGTAGGAGTGTGTGTGTGTGTGTGTGTGTGTGTGTGTGTGTTGGTTGGGCTGTGGTTTAACGGAGTGTATGTACTATGTTTGGCCCTAGCTCTGGACTGGGGAGGGCCACGAAGGGAGTGGTTTGAGCTCATCTGTAAGACCCTATTTGACACCAACAATCAACTGTTTACTCGCTTCAGTGACAACAACCAGGGCCTGGTAAGACCTCCCTTTTCACAGCTGGCATTGGTTAAGTATAAACCGCGGTTGGGTGTAAGCACAGTAAACGCTACAAATAACATGCTATAGTGTAGTAAAATAATATAGCCTTCCTATACACTTGACAGCATGTACTGAATTCCATTTTGTCCACACTCTAACGTGGTCGGCTCGTTTTGGTGTTTGGCATTTCATAGGCCAAACTAAGAGGTCATTGTCAACAAAAAGACACTAGGCCATTGTGAACGAAGGCCTTTGAAGCAGACCAGAATATAAATAGGAAAAATCTTTGTTACATTCTCTGAAACCGCACATTTGGTTGTATTTTATAACATAAAGAAAATGTTGTTATCTTCTGCATATATATTTTTATTCATGGATAATTTTTGACTGAGACTATAAGATTTTACTGTTCATGTAAGCATGTCAGTGAATTAAAATAAATTAGACCCTAACCTATGTATTGCTTTTTGTGCATATTTTATTACAGCTCAGGAGATATAAAACACTTGTATGTGTTAATGCTTCTGTTCAGTATGTACAATCCCCAGTCACTTCATTAAGTACACATTGCCAGTGCCGGGTTGGAGCCCCTGTTGCTTTCAGACCTGCCCTAATTATATGTGACATAAGTTCAACGAGATGCTGGAAACATTCCTCAGAGGTTTTGATACTCAGATAAGCTGTGGCATTTAAAAGATACTCAGTTGGGCTGTTTGTTTTCATGTTATTTGCACCTAATTCTCCCACAAGCATCTGAATGTCACAGCCGAAATGGAGACTCATCCGACCAGGCCAAACGTTTCCAATCCAGTTTTGGTGTGCCCGTGCAAAGTGTAGCTTCAGTTTCCTGTTCTTAGCTGATAGGAGTGGCACCCGGTGTGGTGTTGTGCGTTCAGAGATACTCTTCTGCATGCCTTGATTGTAACGAGTGGTTATTTGAGTTACTGTTGTCCTTCTATTAGCTCGAACCAGTCTAGCCATTCTCTTCTGACCTCTGCCATCAACGAGGCATTTTCGCCCAGAGATCTGCCGCTCACTGGATATTTTCTGTTTGTCGGACCGTTCCATATAAACCCTAGAGATTGTTGTGTGGGAAAATCCCAGTAGATCAGAACTTTTCAAACCAGCCAATCTGGCACCAACACTCAAACCACGTTCAAAGTCACTCAAATCACCTTTCTTCAGCATTCTGATGATTGGTTTGAACTTCAGCAGACTGTCTTGACCACGTCTACATGCCTAAATGCATTGAGTTGCTGCCATGTGATTGGCTGATTAGATATTTGCATTAACGTGTTGACATGGTGTACCTAAGGAAGTGGTGGGTGAGTGTACATGGTCATTAGTGTGCTTCTCAATATGCCTCTGTTAGTCCCATACTGGTTTCATTATGACCTTTTTTGTGGTGTTTTATTTTACATACGTGTATGAATGTGAGGTGCATTTGATTTATTTGTGAAATGCATGTAAAAGAGCAATCAATCTCTATCTAAATAACAGTGATTCTATTTAATTATACAGGTTTTCATTACTCTACACACCCCTGCCAACATTTTTGGGGCCATTATCCAAGAAGTGCAGGAGGTTCGCCAGAAACCACAGCCGATTTAATAGTGTCTGGTGAGGTAATGTGTCTTTCTGTATTACCTAGGTTCACCCCAACGCAGATCGGCCCCCTCACCTGCGTCTGAAGATGTATGAGTTTGCAGGCCGCGTGGTGGGCAAGTGCCTATATGAGTCGGCCTTGGGGGGGGCTTACAAGCAGCTGGTCCGGGCTCGCTTCACCCGCTCCTTCCTGGCACAGATAATTGGACTCAGAATGAACTACAAGGTACGCCCCAGTCCCAAATCCTCTTAGAGGATCTCCTGCTGAAACTCTCAGATGGTAGGTGATCCATAAGTGTTTCTTTGTTCGCAAAGCCACGAAATTAAAATCTGTTCATTTCATAGCCTAGAACCCACTACAACCTGACGCTATCAGTGGTCAAATCCTCCTTACTACTTTTCACAAGCTTGAAAGGCGGGTTCATTTGTAATACATATTCTGGGGGTTTTACTGAATTGCTTTTTCCTCCGCAGTACTTTGAGACGGACGATCAGGAGTTTTACAAAACGAAAGTCTGCTTCATCCTAAACAACGATGTAAGTGAAATGGACCTGGTGTTTGCCGAAGAGAAGTACAACAAGTCAGGACAGCTGGAGAAGGTGATGATGTAATGCGTGTGTGTTTGTTTGTGTGTTTGTGTGTGTATGTGTGTGTGTGTGTGTGATCCACATTAAACGACATTTGAAGTTTTTTTATCTGGACCCCACTAGGAAAAGGTAGATCGATGGCTTAGGAGTTATGTTTATTACAATTGAGTTAGTGTTAGAATTGGGGTTACATTCAAGTTTAGGCAGTTTTTGGAAATGGGTTAGGCATTAGAGCTAGGTTACGTTTTGGGTTGAAGGTTAGGTAATGAGGTTAAGATAAAAGGGTTATGGTTTGGCTTAGGGGATAGAGTTTGGATTTCTGTTCCCCACATGAATAGAAACCCAAATATGTTTATTCTGCTCTGGAAAAAATGAAGAGACCACTACATCTTTTTCTTTCCTTTCCAAAAAAGTAGAGAAAGAAGGTTTTGAGTGAGGAACAGAAGGGTTAAAATGAAGAGACCACTGCAAATTGAATGCTGCTGTTCCTCACTCAAAACTTTCCTTTTCAACTTTTGGTGCAGTTGTCCCTTAATTCTTTCCAAAGCTGTATGTGTTAGTTTTGTCTTGAGCTCTTATGCTGTGTCCCTGCAGGTCGTGGAACTGATATCTGGAGGAGCTCAGATCTCTGTCAACAATGACAACAAGATGCATTATCTCAACCTGCTGGCTCAGTACAGGCTAGCCAGTCAAGTGCGAGATGAGGTTGAACACTTCCTCAAAGGTGGGGCTGTATAGATAAACATAGTCTGATGTGCCTTCGCTTTAACCAAGTTTGAATCCTCTTGGTAACAAGAACAACTTTTTTGTCTAACAAACTGTTTTGTGAATTCGCAGGTTTGAATGAACTTGTTCCAGAGAACCTTCTGGCCATATTTGATGAGAATGAGCTGGAGGTAAATTGAATAGAATTCACAACGGATTTTGTCTCTAATTACATCCCCTGTCACACGTCCTCAGTTTCACTGATATGGCCTTGAACTGTCTGTCTGTCCCCAGCTGTTGATGTGTGGTACAGGGGACATCAATGTCCAGGACTTCAAGGCCCATGCTGTGATCGTAGGAGGGTCCTGGCACTTCAGAGAGAAGGTGGGTACCATCCTCTGGTCTGACCCATAGCGGGCCATCCTGAAGATAGATGCTGGTGTCGTGCTGTTTGATAGGTTGGTTCTGAGCACTGTGCTGACTGGGTCGTGGTTTTGTGTTATTGTAGGTGATGAAGTGGTTCTGGGCCGTAGTGTCTAGCTTCACCCAGGAGGAGTTGGCTCGCCTACTGCAGTTCACCACCGGCTCCTCCCAGTTGCCCCCTGGAGGATTCAACACCCTCTGCCCCTCCTTCCAGATCATCGCAGCCCCCACGCACAGCACCCTTCCCACTGCACACACCTGGTGAGTGGATTGTAAAACACGCACAGCACCCTTCCCACTGCACACACCTGGTGAGTGGATTGTAAAACACGCACAGCACCCTTCCCACTGCACACACCTGGTGAGTGGATTGTAAAACACGCACAGCACACTTCCCACTGCACACACCTGGTGAGTGGATTGTAAAACACGCACAGCACCCTTCCCACTGCACACACCTGGTGAGTGG
Organism: Esox niger; assembly: GCA_016801105.1. NCBI lineage: Eukaryota > Metazoa > Chordata > Actinopteri > Esociformes > Esocidae > Esox > Esox niger. The sequence continues at coordinate 53,959 of JACXGJ010003425.1, forward strand.
ATTGTAAAACACGCACAGCAC
>JACXGJ010003426.1:0-53860 GCA_016801105.1 Esox niger
AGTTTACACATATCTGGGATATCTTAAAGTTTACACATATCTGGGATATCTTAAAGTTTACACATATCTGGGATATCTTAAAGTTTACACATATCTGGGATATCTTAAAGTTTACACATATCTGGGATATCTTAAAGTTTACACATATCTGGGATATCTTAAAGTTTACACATATCTGGGATATCTTAAAGTTTACACAATAAAATAGTCTAGCGTGTCAAATCTGTGATGTGTCTTAGAACATGTAGCATGGTGTAAATTAAACCTTAAATCACCAGACAATCGCAACAAAATTCAGTACTATATTTGCTGGGGAAATAACATGGTTACTGCCTTTGCTAATTTCAAAGAAGAGGATACCGATGAAGAAGGCCTGTAACCTACAAGTTCCATGACCTTGATGACGTTAATTTCACAGATGATTAAACACACTTCACTCACACACTACAGGGCACCATTCAAGATGGTGATCAAATCAGCAGATTATACCAACAATGTCCTTTCACAGGTTTAATTCATTTTCATCTCATGAAGGGGACAATCGCCTGCCACTTGCCACAGTAAAAAGGTGGAGGCCTTAACTGACAATAACTTGCTTTGCTCTCAATGCAAATATAAAAAAGACTGAAACACTGCCAGTCTCAAGGCTATCCATCCACACGAAGTCTGTCCACACAAACGGTTGACATCCGAACATCCTTACAGGATGCAACAGATTACAAGGATCTGACATGCAGCCAAGGTCAGACTAAACACCTCATCACCAACAGGTTCAATGGAAAACTACAACCCTGTTTCCCAAAAAGTTGTGACACTGCGTAAAATTCAAATAAAAACAGAATGCAATGATGTGCAAATCATTTATCCCAATATTTAATTGAAAATAGTACAAAGACAACATCTCAAATGTTGAAACAAAGAAATGTTATTGTTCTTGCCCAAAATACATGCCCATTTTGTATTTGATGCCAGCCACACATTTCAAAAAAGTTTGGAGAGGGGCATGTTCACCACTGTGTTACATCAACTCTTCTTTTAACAATACTCTGTAAGCGTTTGGGAACTGCGGAGACCAATTGCTGTAGTTTTGAAAGTGAAATGTATTGCTATTCATGCTTGATATATACTTCAGCTGCTCAACAATTTGGGGCCTCCTTTGTTTTATTTTTCGTTTCATAATGCGCCAAATATTTTCAATGGGTGACAGGTCTGGACTGCAGGCAGGCCAGTTTAGCAGCAGAACTCTTTTACTGCGGAGCCATGCTATTGTAATACGTGCAGAATGTGGTTCGGCATTGTCTTGCTGACATAAAGAAGGCCTTCCCTGGAAAACATACGTTGCTCCAAAAACCTGTACATATACACGTATATGTACACACTGAACAAAATTATAAACGCAACACTTTTGTTTTTGCCCCCATTCATCATAAACTGAACTCAAAGATCTAAGACTTTCTCTATGTACACAAAAGGCCTATTTCTCTCAAATATTGTTCACAAATCTGTCTAAATCTATGTTAGTGAGCACTTCTCCTTTGCCGAGGTAATCCATCCACCTCACAGGTGTGGCATATCAAGATGCTGATCAGACAGCATGAGTATTGCACAGGTGTGCCTTAGGCTGGCCACAATAAAAGGACTTGAAAATGTGCAGTTTCACTTTATTGGGCGGACCTAGGGGGTACGAAAACCAGTCAGTATCTGGTGTGACCACCGTTTGCCTCACGCAGTGCAACACATCACCTTCGCATAGAGTTGGTCGGGCTGTTGATTGTGGCCTGTGGAATGTTGGTCCACTCCTCTTCAATTGCTGTGCAAAGTTGCTGGATATTTGCAGGACCTGAAACATGCTGTTGTATGTGCCGATGCAGAGCATTCAAAACATGCTCAATGGGTGACATTTCCAGTGAGTATGCTGGCCATGCAAAAACTGGGATGTTCTCAGCTTCCAGAAATTGTGTACAGATTCCTTGCAACATGGGGCCACGCATGGGTGCAACATGAGGTGATGGTCATGGATGAATGGCACAACAATGGGCCTCAGGATCTTGTCACGGTATCTCTGTGCATTCAAAATTCCGTCAATGAAATGCATCTGTGTTCCTAGTCCATAACACACGTCTGCCCATACCATCACCCCAACGCCACCATGGGCCACTCGATCCACAACGTTGACAACAGCAGACCACTCACCACTCACCCATACACCCTGTCTGCCATCTGCCCTGTACAGTGACAACCGGGATTCATCCATGAAACGAACACCTCTCCAAAGTGTCAGATGCCATAGAATGTGAGTATTTGCCCACTCAAGTTGGTTACAACAACAAACTCCAGTCAGGTTGAGACCCAGATGAGGACGACGAGCATGCAGACGAGCTTCCCTGAGATGGTTCCTAAAAGTTTGTGCAGAAATTCTTTGGATATGCAAACCGATTGTTGCAGCAACTGTCCAGGTGGCTGGTCTCAGATGATTTTGGAGGTGAAGATTCTAGATGTGGAGGTCCTGGCTTGGTGTGGTTAAACATGGTCTGCGGTTGTGAGGCCGGTTGGATGTACTGCCAAATTCTCTGAAATGCCTTTGGAGACAGCTTATGGTGGAGAAATTAACATTCAATTTTCGGGCAACAGCTATGGTGGACCTTCCTAAAGTCAGCATGCCAATTGCATGCTCCCTCGAAACTTGCGACATCTGTAGCATGGTGCTGTGTGATGGAACTGCGTGTCTCCTACATGTCACAGAATCATATCGATTAACAAAAATACACAAAATATATTTTTAAGTACTATTTTTACGTTTTATTAGAAATACTGCAGTGTATTTTAATGCTTGTATAAATGCATTCGAAAGTAAGTGAGTTGTTTCAAAATGCATTTGTACTCCATATGAAACACATGTCAGAGAAAGCACATAGGGTGGCCCAAAAAGATTCTCTCTAGCCAAGGGTCATCATAAACAGTTTATAAAGCGCCTTTCTACCTGCATTATAAATGTGTCTTGAGGCCACAATGAGGCCAAAAGGCCAGAAACTATCATTTAAACAAGCCAAACATATAATCCCATTCAATCCCCATTTATATCAATTAATGAATATGAACACATCATTCATTTCTGGTGGCCAATATATGTACCTTACCAAATGCCTGGGGTTCATTAATCCTTTTTAGGACAATAAGATAAATCAGTCACAATAGAGCTATGTCACAGCCCACTTTCTTTGCAATGTGCCACCATAAATCTCAGGAGGCTGTGGTCAAGCACTTTCATTTTGGAATGGTGACCCGGGGTGAGCTGTGATAACAATGTGAGGTAAGCCACACAATGACACATTGGAAGTGAGCATGTTATGTTAGTCACATTACATGCCTAGGTCAATAAGACCCCTCAGACCAACGATTAAACATCACTTTGGGTGCAAGCTACAATCCGAATGATACTTGAGTTTGGATTTTCTGCCCACTGTGTTGACAAAGCCATGTGCCCTTACTTTCCCTCAACTTTAAACCAAGTTATGGCTCAACATTCTCCAAGAAGTCTCTTCCATGTTGCAACCATCACAAAATAGTTTGTTATCTCTCAAATAGTTTGTTATCTATATTCATGCCCTTTTTATTATTACTGCAGGTCTACATAAACTGTGTGCTACTTAAGTCTTAGTATGTTTTTCAGTGAACTGATACATCTCCCGCAAATGCAATTATTCAATGTTTAAAACTGCAGCTGGTTTTACAATCAAACATGTATTATTGATTCAAATAAACATTATGCAATGCGTTAGTATGCCCGTTATGGGTTGTGGCGAACACCTGGAACTATCACTAGTGCTCAACAGTGACACCCATTGGGAACAAGAAAGTACACGTTGGCAACTAGTCACAGAATTGTACAGCACTTCCTCCCGCACAGTTGTGTTATGAGAGTGTGGAAGGGCTGCGCAATTATTGAATGCGAACACATTGTTTTCATGCAAAACTGTTTACAAAACAACATGCATGAAGTACATTTTAAATAAAACCATGAAGCCCAAAGGCATTGACGGTGACATGTTGAAATGGTAAGTCGAGTATACCAAAACAATTTCTCCTGAAATATTGATACAGTAGGTGCTCCCTTGACATACCTGTGACATCTGGGGTCTGAAGTTGATTTCCTTTAGGTCCACAGACCCCGGTGAGAGATTGTGCAACATCTGGCACATAAGGACTCCGTCTCGTAGCGCCTGTGCCAAGTCGAACACGGCCGCAGAAGGCCAGACCACCCGATGGTTTGGGGGCAAAACCTTGCAGTCTATCAACCACCGCCCGCATTGCCTCCACTCCTCCATGTCGGTTTGGGGGGAGCGTTCCACACTCAAATTCGACAGCCGCCTCCGTGGGCGAAATTCTGCCGCTTCCAGCGCGAAACGGAGGTAATCCTTCCACCGGTGATGAAATCCAAATTTCAATGAAAATGTGATTTTTTTCTATTGTTTTCCCATGAAATCGAGAAAGTTTACAATACAGTAAAATCAAGGATCCTCCTTAGTTTTTGATGAAGTTTCAGTAATGTGCTATTTTTAAATAAGTGATGTCCTGTGGAGCAATCAGAATAGTAGCCTATGTGCAGCTCAGTCTTTTGAATAAGTGACGTGAGTTTCTGAACAGAACTAGACGAAATAAAATTATCAGACTTGATGTAATTCCCTTCTGAATAAACGACGCAATGTGAACTACCGGGAACAAAATTTCCTTTTCTTCATTCTCAAAGTTGGTTTAACATCCAAACAGTGTTAGGACTCAGGTCATTATCCAGATAAATCATAGACAGGCAATAGGGAATAAAGGTACAACAATTTCTTCCAAGCTTTTGTATTAAAGGCTATAACATTTGATGTTAAAACTACTATGCGTGCGTGTCTGCTGTCTCTTAAAAAACAAGCTACTTTGAACAGCTGAGACACATTTAGTTTGGAGACTCACAGAGCGGCATACCGTTGTATTCTGCTTAGCTATCCAGAGTTTCTGGTTGTTCAGAGCTTCACTGTGTAAGCTTTTCTTTGATTCTCTGGCAACAATTCGGTCGCATTTACATGTAAAACAACATGATAAATCAAATGTAGTTCCTTACGACGAACCACTGAACATTCTGCCAATCCACAATGCAATCGAAAATCTTTTTCACTAACTCCAGTAGAAACATATCCAGGAAGAAAAATCACGTTGTTCTCGTCCTTCTCAAATACACACTATATTGGCAATCTGCGTTTTAAGATGCTCCAATATGCCGTTTATATTTATGTTATTTTCTGTCCTTGACTTCTCCCTCCTCATCTTTAGTATGGTTCCTGGTGTTTTGCAGTCCCACTACTCCCCGACGCGCAATTCCAAAGGTTTGTGAACGCGTGAACGCGCACGGTGGGGTGGGCGGCGATGTTGAATATGGGTTCCGGTGGTTCTGGTTACGCATTTCGACGTGTGAGAATGGATGTTTTGCGATGGAAAACTAATGCTGTAAAGCATTATGACTCTAAGTGTATTGTATTACCGTAAGCGTTTGTTTTTATTTTATTTTTCAAATATATATTTTTAAACAAAGTCAATACGCCCTAATTTGATGTGCGAATTCCAATTAAACGGGTATCTCCATAACTAGGAAGTCTACACCCGAATATTTACATACCAGAAGGCACCTCTACCTAGATTAAGCTCACATGCGCCCACCCCATCAAAAGGAGTCGCTAGAACGTGCAAGGCAACCAAGCCAATTTGATAACGCCCGACGCTGGACGGTGCTGTCCAATTGCACTACCCTTCATGAGACCCTTGGCTAATATGAGAGCTGGACTTGAACCATCGTCTCTAAATGGCATAGCTAAATGCTAATAATATGAATAACCAATACCCCAGCATCCATATAATTAATCATAATTCCATACATAAACATATTACATGGTTTGTGAATGTATGGGTTAGAAAAAGTGAGTGCATCTGTACACGGTACATTCAGTAAGTAATACATAATTGCACAAAAAATATTGTGGACTAATTTTGCCTGGTCGAAACAGTGGTTCTCAAAGTGGGGTTCGCGACCCCTAGTGTTTCATACGATTATTTCTAGAAAAATATATTTAAATGAAAAAGGACTATTTTTAATAAACATGAAAGATGCTGCTCTAAGGGTGAAAACATCTACAATAGGCAAATTAAGTCAAATCTAATATCTTTATTTTAACAACGTCAAAGAAATGACACTGGTTCGTTGAAACTGCTGCGCGGGTTAACAGAACATCCACCGAGCCACACTTGAACTGCTCTCGCTGTGTGCATGTTTTAGGCTAGTTAGCTAGCAAATAGAGTTGGCCTACATCGCCTACAACCGTGGTTCCCAACCATGGGTACTAGAACCCCTGAGGGTACTTGGCCATTCCACAGGGGGTACTTGAAAAAGCTCATGACACCATAGGCTTACTAGTGAAATAAACACGAGGGAGTACTACAGGTGTACTACAAGCAGTACAAAATCATTTTGGGGGTGCAGTAACTGAAAAAGGTTGGGAACCACCGGCTTACAACATGCATCGGTTGCAAATCCGTAACTACAAACGAGGAGCCATTACATGACAACAGTCTTAAACAGTTAATGAAAGCATTGCTTCGGAAATACAATAAACTTCCAATGAAAATAAACCTATGAGTAATGAGAAACGCAAGGAAAGGCCCGAAAAGCCGTCCAAACATCAAGAATATCAAGAGGAATTCATAGTTTGGATCCACTTGCTTTCCCATTAACGAAGTAAGCTCCGCCTCAATACGATTTTTGCCCAGAGGCTCTAGCACACGAAACTTTAAAGCAGGTGAATTTGAAAAGATATGTAAAAGCATTCATCTTGTTGATAAATCAACATTATTTTTTTTATCGCCGTGATCAGGTGGCTTTTCGCGTGGTAAAGATCTCACCAGCCTGTTGGACTTGCGCGATGAAGCGCACATATTCCTTATCGAGTTTAGATCCCAACTCGCCGACCACCGGACATAGCCTCAAATGGTTGGCAAATGTTGCATATTTGCCGAGAATATTCGACAAACTAAAGCCCAGATGGAGCTGTCCAGTGATCGGACCTTAATGTCAATGTTAGCCACAGTCAGACTTGCTGAATTCTGGATTTCAGTTGTAGAGTTTGGAGGAATATCCGCGACTATACAATGCAGCGAGTATGTACACCTACTGATTCCGAAATCTGCTTTATGTGAGGCAAAATTCCACACTGACATAAAAATAAACGGGCTACTGATCACGCCTCGATCTTCGAGTTGCCATGTCGACGAGCAAACCCAGGATGCAGCTGTTGTGCTCCAAAAAGCAGGCCCACACATTTAATAAAATACGTTTCTCAGACTTTACTTATTACTAATAAACATACGTGAGAATAGTTTTTTGTGGTTTGCGCATGAAAATGTTTGAGAAGCCCTGGTCTAATGAATGCCCGTACTGTTTACATCAGTGACCAGCAAAATCTCTTTAGAACCTTTCCCACACATTGTGGAATCCATGTCCTGAAGAATTCATAATGCTCTGGAGATAATCTGACACAGAACGAGTGGGTGTAAATAATTAAATGGTCACTGAGTTTATCTTCTAAAACACAGTTCACCTAATTACATTTTTCGGACAAGCTCCAACAGCAAATCTCATCTCGTAGTACCACTGTCATATTTTTTTTTTTACACATTTCACATGGTTAAAGCAAATATAATAGACTTTGTGTTTTGCAATACATTTTTGATACTTTTGGATGATTTACACGATATGACCAACAAATACTTATATAATTACTGTGATTTAAATGGGAATTGGGAATTTATGACAGTGTCAGGAAACTAAAACAAAACTTGAATGCTGACCAACCTTGTCCATACACTGCTTTCAGAGTAATGAAACCATTGTTTTTATTTTAAATAATTAATGTTTTACCTCTAATACATTGTTCCATCAGTTATCCAAAAGATTCACCTAAAACACATATCAGCTGGTGTCTGAATCAAGCTTTGAAGAAGAGCCTATATACACTTGATAACATTTTAAGTCAGTTACATTACTAAAAATTGGGTTCAGTCCCTATGTCCACCCTTCATACTTTTTCAACTTGCCTGTCTCCATGTTTGTTTCCAACTATCAGAATGTATAAAAAATTATTGCTCCACAAAGCAAACAGCTCAAACTAAATCTGCCCTGCCACCCATTATTAGCTTCTACAGCCACAGTCAAAATGAAAGACACATCTTTTGCTTGATGGTCTAAATTTAAGGTTATAGTTACTGTGGCAAAGGTCTGGGTTCAGTTAAAAATAACATTTTAAAACAAATAGCAGAAATAGGCGGGGTTTGTTGCAGCAAAAAGTAACAAAATCTGCCACCCCTTTTCAATGATCAATACATGGCCACCACCTACTGGCAAATCAGTGAACTGCAGGTTGTCATTCAAAGTTACCTACTCAGCATTTTGGCTGGCTGATGGCTGGCATATTCAGATCTTGTTGAAATGATCGCTAAGCACTAAAACAACTGAAATTATGCCTACGGACAGTACATTTATACTTAAATCCTAGTCCTACAGTCCTACTTTGGCCTAATTTCCAGGGAAATATAAGAATAAAACTTGGCCACCAGGTGCTTCTTCAGCAGCCTCTTATCCTTGTCAATACGTTTCCAGGAAAGAATCTGTACGTTTATGTAGATGCAGCATTTGGGCGAATCATCCACATCTCCAGATCTCATCCTCCAGAAGAGCAAGGGTCTTCCCCAGTGATTTGGAAAACAACAGCAAATGAAAGTCACTTGTCAACAGAAAAAGGGGGACAACTTTTTAGGGTCTTTTGTCATTTATTTACGAAAAAAGAAATAGAATGAATCCGATTCCAGGTTAGCGGTAACATCAAATGTCAGCACCTACCTCCAGTCCCCAAACCAAATCCCACCTGCCCATATTGCAATCAACAAGCCTATAACTACTTACACAAAATCCTTGACTTTGTTGCAATGACTGACATTTACAGAAAGATACTAAATAGCTCAAAAAAGGGATTAGAAAGTTTCAATAAAGTTGCATGCACATCAAGGATAAAAAGTAAACATTTGCTTTCGAAAATATTAAAAAAAACTATTATTGTTTGACCAGGGACTAGAAATGAACTAAAAGTAGTATATATATATATATATATATATATATATATATATATATATATTTATGTATATATATTTTTATATATATATATATAGAGAGAGAGAGAGAGAGAGAGAGAGAATTTGTCTTTTGCCTCTAAAAGAAATTATTCTTAGAAAAAACCTGATAGGTCATGTATTGAAAAACAATGGTATAGGCAAAGAAATGCATACACGATCATCTGGAGAGTTTTGCAGTTAAGTGCAACCCGGTATGAGGGACATTACCACAAAACCACACAAATCTTTATTTCCACCATAGCGTAAAATAACAATGCATATGACTAAATCTATAATGTATATATGTATTAACAGTAAAGGAAATCCAAAGTGGTTTCAATGTTCATGGTATTTTCAACAAAAAAAGTTAAAAAATGCCTAAAAAATTTACATCAGGCAAAACACTGACACTACGGTCAGAAACATTTCATGAAACAATCATATGCATCATTACAGGAATGGAATCAAAATGTCACAAGGGATATTCTCTAGTGAATAATTAACCGTTCAGAGATAAAAATAAGATGAGTTGACAGAGTGAATTTTATAATAAAGACCTGTGACATATAGCGATAATACAGGGGACCAGATGGCAACTTACATTCAGAAATCAATACCCTATCAGTGGTCCTCAAACCTCTCCACAGAGACCCCAACAGTCCCATGTACTTATCCAGGAATTATTCCAGAGCTAGCACAATTGAATCAGCTTGTCAACTAATTATCAAGGCCTTGACAAGTCAGGAAAGCAAGTTCAGATTTACAACCAAACTGTTAAATGTTTAAGGAGCCTAAAGGAGAGGTTTGAGAACCAATGTCCAACACATCAAAGGAAGACTCATTGTTCACAACGTTGTTCTGCTTTCATTGTACAAAGTAACAACACCATACAACACCCTTAATAAACAATTAAAATTAGGGACACAGTACGGCTCTGTTTGGAATAGAGCACCAAGGCAAGTTCTGTCCAAACTCCTAAGTGAAAGACTTTTCCAACTCCACAGAGTACCGGATATGTACGCATAGGTCTGTTTTGTGCAGTTTGGGCTGTTTCATCATATATATAAAGCAGTTATGTACACAATCACACTGATGTGATGGAGCGCAATCTTTCAGGGTATCATATATACATTCATTTGAAGATAGTAGATCAGGCAGGAGGCCGGCCAGGAAATATGTAGAGGCCACTATGCCTAGTGGTTATGAGCAAGAAAACTGTTAAGTGAATCATTTTATTGTATTTTCTTCTGCCTCAAAGTCATACAAAATGGGTAATACTTCAATTGATAACCTCTCAGACCAGTTAGTAACAAGCAGACATGTTTTGCTACATACTTTAGAAACTGGCAGTATATAAAGACGCCTCGTCAGTAAACATACAGTGCAGAGAAAGCATCAACCCAATCTAATTAATCTGACTTCAGATGATGCCAAAGATACCCAACTAGATTGTTCTGAAGAATCAGAAACGGGCCACTCAGAGGCACATCCAGAGGTTTAGGATTTATAGGAGGTCAAAAGGTTACAGGAAACAAGCCAAAATGCACATATAGGCCTATAACATGGGAAAAACTACTTCTGGATGAGAAGTTGACATGATGTTTCAGTGAAAGTATTTGAATTGGACATATGGCTGCTCATGTTGCAGGGGTGAGGCTAGGAGGATGAAGGGTTCTGCTCCATCTTCAAAACTGTGCAACAACTCCTTCACTTCGAAATGCATGGGAATAATGTTGAAAAAAGCAAAGCCATCTGGCACACATCCACGAGAGAATTACAAAGTTTGTTTGGTCGATTTTTAACACATCCCTTTGTACGTCAGAGGAAACAAAAATGAACTCTGTCAAGTCATCTATACTTTCCCTTTTTTAAGGAATTTACTTTAAAAAAAGATTTACATGTTCTGACATTATATATTTTTTTCTCATATAAAATGTTTTAGCGGGGAAACAACTATGACTGCATTCAATGTTTGTATAAAAAAAAAAGTTTAAGAAAAAAAGGTTCCCATCAAATGTTGGGCTGCACATTTCAGTCGGAGTCGCTGCTATCAGAACTGGACCCACTAGAGCTGCTGCTGCCAGAGTCTGAAGAACTACTGCTGCCACTGAGGCGGGAGGCACCAGTACCGGACCCAGCTCCCTTCTCTGGAAAGAGAGAATCAGGTATGAGATGTGGCCATACATATAACATACCACATATACTTCTATGATTTGCAAATGCTAAAGTACTTTCTTTACAATTCTTTCACAATATCCTTGAAATATTTCCATATCAAAGCAAAATAAATATATATGTATAAGTACACATACAGTACAGTATGTATACTGCATAAAGTGTCTTTGAAAAATATTCAAAACCCTTCACTCTCTTCATATTTGGTTGTTACAGAACTAATTCAATAATAGACATGGGAACAATGGCAATGCAAACATTTAGAAGCAGCTATTAGGGCCGCACAATGTGCAAAAAACATTTATGCAAATGTATTAATAAAAAAGTAAGTATGAATAAGACCACAAAAAAGTATGAATGAGTAAGTTTAAACCAACAACATGACTGGGTCCACGTGCTCCCACCCTTCTACTAATCTTAGCTATTTCTGGTGTCCCTCTAATCTTAGTTATTCCTACAGTCCCTTCCTCTAATCTTACCTTTTTTGTACATTTTGGTTTAATTTTTTTGCTGTTTACTATCGAGCTTGTAGTCGACATCCTGTAGCCTCTTTTATAACCTTTTCTTTTCCCAAGGCAGGTCCTCCTTGCATTACACTTGCTTGTCCCCAGTGGCGGGCTATGAGCACCATGGCCTTATTGCCTGGACCCCCACCACCGTGGTGACAGCTAGCTAGCTATTTCACAGCTACGGCCTAGTGCCTAATGACTATACATCTAAAGCCGACAACGAGGGAGACTAGAGAAGGCAGACCACTCAAAGCCCAGGACAACAATTTCATTCTTGGAATTAAATTTCCTAAATTTAACTTACTAAATATGGAGCCAAACTGCACATTAGTTTTTCCATAACTTCTCCAAGTATCAGAGAAGATAATGAATCATTAGCAGGCTGAATGACAGAGCTCCAGCAGATTCAACACATTACATTCTCCTAATCTGGTGCTTACGTTGGGGTTTCCGCTGTTTCTTCTGTAAACAGGATTTGACATATCGCTCAAGTTCACGTAGGGTGGAGGGCTTGAGCGTCTCAAAGTCAATCTCGATCTCGTCGGGGTTGGAGTCTCGAAGCGAGGGCTCTCGGGACTGGATGATGTGCACGACCCGGCCTAGCTTCTCCCCCGGGAGCCGGTTGATGTCCAGGCTGAGCTGACGCTTCTCGTCATACGTCATGGGGAGAGACTCCTCCTCATCAGACTCGTAACCCCGGCCTCCCTTCTTTTGTTGCCTGGAAGATCAGAGGCCAGAGTATGGAGCTAGATTTCAGACAAAAGGTTTAACATAAATAATGCTGAGTAAAAAATGACATGCAAATGTGAAATCTGACAGTAGAAATAGAATCAGATTGACCCAGTTTTGCCTTCCTAATGTTTTAAATTTGTTTTTAAGTTGATGTCAAGATGCACTTCCGACACCACTCTGGTTCTAAGCATGCTGATCTGTAAGTCTAGGCTGGACTTGTTACATGGCATAAGGAACGCACTAACCAACGTTATACCTCCAGGCTGTTACAAGGTAAGGTTAACTCTGTTAACCCTGAATAAAATGTCTGATACCCAATTTCAGGACCAAAGAAAAACAGACTCCCTATAGGAACCATGACATAATTTCATATCTATCATGACAACAATGCGCATGAACAACTACAGCGTTCAAATGGACATGATTATATGAAATTCGGGGACCGAAATTACTTCAGTTAGATCAGTGAGCCAATGGCCAAGAAATAATACCCCACCCAGGAGCTTAGGTATAACGATCTATTGGTACTAGGGAGTAGTGAGTAAGGATGTTCAATAGATGAATTCCAATTTGGTAAATTCATTAAAACAAATGGTTCTCCATTTTTAACACGTCAGTAGTATTACTTTTACTGGAGAATAATTGCACACATCATGAAATTAGGTCAAACCCTTACAGAAGGGTATCTCAAAAACCCGCTCTAGCTGACAAATAAAAGCAGGAGTGCAGTGATGTTATACCTCTAGAAAAACATTTAAGGAGTTAGCTAACCTTTTACATCTTTCAGTCTCAAATGCTGACAAGTTGTCTCTCACAAATTGCAAATCTTCAGGCCTTTAACAAAGCATGTCATGCTCATGGGTAGCCCATATGCTCTGAGGCAAACTGTCGGTTTTAGCAACAATATTATATTTAACTTTGCTAATAACCACAATGAAAGCATTTTTTTTTTGCTCCTACCAAGTCTCCTTTGCTCCATTAACGTTATCAGGTGAACGTGAATAACAAAAAAACATTCAGGTTGGGCTTCTTCCTAGATTAAACAACACCTATCTGTTTCATTATCTTAGTCAACTGTCTAAGTACATTTAGTTGACATAAAATGCATCATATAGCCGAGCTTGTCTTATCAATAAATGTATGATAATGTTATGTTAATGTGAAAACAAACATACAACGGCATTATTAAATGCATGGGGATGCCGGTCACTCGTCCAAAAGCTGTATTTGGAATAAACTCTACAGTGATGGTCACTGTAGAGTTTTTATTTAAGATATTCAAAAATGTTAATGGAAAACATATCAAGTAAAAAGTTGAAGAAAAAAAAAAAAACACTTGGTTGGATGGAAACCAGGTTAGTCAAGGCTTTCATTTTTTTGTTTACTATCAGACTGAGAAAACCCCAAATGTCAAAGGGAGGCCTTACCTGGAGCCAGTCATGGTACTGTTGCTTTTCCTGGAGGGCTTCTTCTGCTGGCCCTGTTTGGTAGGCTGCCCAGACTTGGCCTTCTTCTCCTCCTCTGGCTTGGTTTTGCTGTGCTTGTTGTCCTTGTCTTTTTTCTTTTTTTCCTTCTCTTTCTTTTCTTTCTTCTTCTTCGGTTTGCTCACAGGAGCCTGAGAAAGCGCTGCAAGCTGTTCGTGGACGGCCTTTAGCTGGGGAGAGTTGGGATGGAGGAGTTAGTGATCTGCCGTAAGGGGATTCTATCTGGTTAAACCCTGAGGGACCAGAGCAGAAACTGGGGCAGATAGTTCCCATAAGGAAAAAACACATTAAAACATTTAATTGATTGAATGAAACAAATTTAAAAGAAAGTTAATAAATGTTTTAAGCAAAGTAATGTAATATCAAATGTGGAAATGCTTTTGTTAAATGTATACATTTATTTCATGTATACATTAAATACAGAGTATTATGTTATAAGCACATTAACATGCGACCAACTCTTTTGCAGTCATGTACTCGATTAAGACAATGTCTGCATGTGTAGAGAAAATAAAATAAAACCTTAAAAAAGTAATTGTTCTATTACCAATTCACAATGTCACTAGGTATGCAATTGTCTTTATCCCTTTGGAGAAAAACAGGTACTTGTACTTAAGCAAAAGTGAAGTGGAGTTTAAGTGTTGAGCACAAGTCAATGAAAACCATCAGCAAATAAGGAAAGAATTTAACAAGGTAGAGGAAGCCAAGCTGCATCCTCCTCCTCTCACTGCTTCATAAGATCAACTGGACAACCCACAGGCAGTCAAGAAAGCAGAGAAAGGAGGATTATGTCTCTTTGGACAGATGACAAGCATATGAAGGGGAAGAAACATTCAACATTTACACAGTATAAACTGTCCCAAACACACCAACTGCAATTTAACGCTCCACAAGACAGCAAACAGCACTACAACAACCCCTCCCCACTATTAACCCTCTACCGCTTGCTCAACTAAAAAAATTAAGAATGGTCATCAATATTATTAACTGAGATCAATAAGAGGTTAGTGGGGAGGGGACCGGGAAGTGAAAAGCAAATCACCTGAAAATGCTTGGTGCACCCGTTTTTTTTCCCCTGCCCGCTACCATTGGGGCGCTCCACAGAGATACACTGGTAAGAGAGCCAAAAGGAAATAAGGGGACAAAGATAGAAAACTTTTTTAAAAATGAGATCAGATTAAAACCATTTTTAAAACACCATGTTATGACAAGAGCTAATGTGTGGTACCATTAGGCAAAAACGACATTGAGATTTTTTTTCAAAGAAAGGCTTTTGTTCAGGCAGTGCATGCAAGCCATTTGTGCCATTAGGTGCATGGAGATGCACCATTTAAAGCGGTAGAGGGTTAAGTTTCAGTGCTATAAATGGGGAGATGATGAATCAGTGAAAAAAAATCTATGGTTTGATGGGAGAGGGGGAGGTGTTTGACTGCATTTAAGGTGGCAGACCATCCCTCTCAGGCTAACAACAGTCTGCATTAAATAAGGTGGCAGTAATGTAAGAAGAGAAGAAAGGAAAACCCTCCCTGAAAACTTGAGGTAAGAGGAGTATAGTAGGACGGACATCGGATCTGAAACCCACCTGTTCCGCACCCACCTGTTCCTGCAGCTCAGCGAGGCGGGTGGCACGCTCCTCCTCCGAGTCGGAGCTGCCCGAGCTGGAGGAGTCGCCACTGCTCGAGTTGTCTCCTTTACTGACCACCCCGCCTACACTGGGGCTCAGCTCCACTGGCTCATCAGGCATCTTAGCAAAACGCATCTCAAATACATCCTGACAAAGACCGAGGAAAAGGAAACCTTTTAGACAGATAAACCACCCAACTCAATGTTGAATTTCAAAGGAGTCAGATCATTTATAAAAAACAACAATAACCTACCTGGAGCTTCCTGGCCATGGCAACCACCTCATGATCCGGTGGGTTATACTTGTAACAATTTGAGAACATTATTCGAACATCGGCTGCAAACATTTGTGCATCTGGGTACTCCCGACCATCAATTTTTTTCTGCAAATCAACAGAATGTGTTACCCAAACAGTGCAAGCACCAACACCAACAGTGCAACTATTCACTAAGAGAATGCTTTGTTCTGCAGAGCATACTTTGACAGTGCTGAGGTCCATGGGGTGCTTGATGATTTCATGGTAGTCATGTAGCTCCAGAGCCTCTGCGTCTACAGGCTTGTAGAAGGGCCAGGCATACGCTGCGTGTTTCTTTGACAGCATTTCTTTCAGGATACTGTCGCAGTACTTGAGCTGCTCACTCATTCGGCTCCGCTTGGTGCCATGCTGACCCAATTCCCCTTCCTCCAGATCTTTCTTCGGAGCTTTGATGGGACGGCCCGTGCTCTCTCGTCTAGGCATTACCTTACCCTGCTTGGCCTCTGCGAGGGGGCTGGGTGAGGCGCTCCGGCTGGCTGTGATTGCAGATGTTGTGGGGGTGGTGGTGTCTGCTTTCCTCTTTACCCCTTTCTTCTAGATGCACAAAAACAGACACATGCTCACAGATGAGGTTCTAATCAAAGGGAGGGCTTTCACTAATGAAGATTATGTTAATCAAGTATTCTGAAGATTCATCAAGTTATTCAGATAAAAATTACTACGTTCAATGTTGGATTAAAATAAAACTATTAACAAAAAATATTCCAAATCCTTTGTCGGAAATGTAATCAAATTACTCAAATCACTCAATTAGTCGTTTAAAAATAAATACATGAAGAAAAATTTAAGGTGACCTACTTTGACTAGAGGTTGTGAGGGCATCATGGCATTAGGTGAGCTCTGGACAGCTGGGACATTGGGTATGATGGTAGACATTGGAGATGAGCCAATCACTGGTGTTGTAGAACCAGGAACAGACGATGGAGACTCACCGCCATCCAAACCACCTGTAGCAGGTACAATGGTTACATTGGTCATTTACAGGACATGGGCTGTCTTATTGGTATCTATGGATCTATCCAAGTGATAGGCATCTATAGATTATTGACTAAAAGTTGCCTATTACCAATGCTTTTGCTCTTTTTGGGTTTGGGTGCAGGGGGCAAAAGCTCCACCTCCTCCTGGGGCATCATTGCCACTTTCTGCAGGAAGATCTTCTCCAAGGCCTGTGCCATCAGGACAATGTCATCTGTAGGCTAGTGGGACAAGGAAAAACAGGAACTGAAAATCATACATTGGAAAATGTAATGGGAACTTTGTTAAATTTAAAAAGACTGGTCTGAGAGAATATGGAAACATACAGTTTATGTTCAGAATCCAGAAATAGTGGTCCCTTATTATATAATCTATTTACTCTAAGACTCACCTTGTTATATATGTAACAGTTGGTGAACATAGTGTTAAAATCCTGCATGCATTCACTGGCACTCCAATAGTAATTATTCTCCAGTCTCTTCTTGATTGTTCCCATGTCCATAGGTTGCTTTATGATCTTATGGTAATCCTGTCAGAAAACATGCAGAAAATGTCAGCTGCAGGTCTTCCGCAACATGACTTACAGTGGGTTATCAATGGGCATTTCCAGCCCTAAATGTTATTCTCAATGGTCCCTCTAAGTTCTGGACAATTTAGAAAGTTAAGAACACTTTGTTTACCGATCACAACAGCCCTACACACCAAAAAGGGAGTCAGCTCTTTGTTTACAATGACTCGAGTAAAACAAGCAGATATGTGTTTCCAATTGGATAGAACAGTTAAAGTGGAACTAACAGGATTTTAACAACATGAAATGGAAATAATATCATTGGTGACATTCCGTGGCCCAGTGGTCTGGGCAACTGCAAAGGGTACACATGTACTGCTGTAGCATGGAGTGACTTCAATATTTGGTGTTTAATGAATGCTTACATTCCATGGAACATTTTAAACATTAGGCAAATAGTGCTAGAATGCAGACCAAAATGGAAGCAATGTTGTCCTCTACCTATCGATTCATTAAGTCTTTCTACAACACTGCCATTGTTCTACAGACAAAAAAACATCTACTAGACTTGCTTCTCATCGATGGCTAGAAATGTAGTAAAATGAATTTCATTATCAAGTCTACTCACTGGAAGTCCCAACTTCACGGCATCAACTGGCACATAGAAAGGCCAGGCAAAGTTGTGTTTCCACAACGTCTTGACCATGACATTCTGCATGTACTGTAGTTGGTTGGTTTTTCGACCTGGTTTACTGGGATTTGTCACCTCCGGGGGTGGGGGATTGACCCCCTGATGAGGGGCCGGGGTTGCTGAGGAGACAGTGGACATGCTGGTGATTGGAAGGGGATTGTCTTCTGAGTCGCCGATACCTCTGTATTGAACAGGGCAAGAGATGGACACTGTCCTCAGTGGGTTGTGTAGTTATGTTCTGTCTGCTCTTTAGTGGTTCGTGAAGAACTGCATCTCATTGCAGGGCCTGACCTTTTAACCTATATAAAAAAAGAGTACCGGTTATGAGCCTTTAGTACAAAAACAAAGCATGGCAGCCAACAAACATGACACAATACCACAAAACAAAACATTATGATTAAACATTATATTTTTTTGAGAAACATGGACATTTTCTATAGAAGCCAAACATGACACATATTGGAATGTTTAAATGTCTTAAACAGCTCCTAAACAATTCCCTGAACAGATGTGTACCTCCATATGAGGCACATTGTACAGATGTCAATTTGCAACCTACTAAACCTACATTTGAGTTTTTTTTAACATATAACTGCCTTTGATACATACAGTTTACAGCGATCATAAAAGTCATAAATAAAAACAACCTTTCAAATTAATCAACTAGCTGGAGATATGGTGTACAGTACATAAGCAATTAACCACAAGGGATATAAAATATCTAAATCGATTGCTACCTAAGCAAACCAAAACTAGCACCGTAGATTTAACGTAGTAACAAGAAGTTGTGCAGTAGAATTTATCTGACATATTGAGAATAAAAACTCCGGAGATAGATAGATAATTACATGTTGTTCCGTATCTAACATTAACCTAGATATGTTTGAATATGTAAAATGTTTGCTACTATCAACTGCACAAGCTTGCTAGTATGGAGCTAGCCTCCCGCGTAAACAATCACATTAAACTGGCTAACTAGCTAGCTAACTACAGTATATCACTGAACGGTTACCTCAAGCAAAATACTTAAAGACAGCGCTAACTGTAATTCATTCACTCGTTCTGTTGAATCACAGTAAGCGCCGCAGCATCATGGAAAAAAAGCCTAAACACATGTCTTAACATTAATTCTGCAAGTTATTATAGCCGTCACGCGCGAGGGAAATGCAAAAGGGTGCTTAGTTGGAACACTTTTGGAACATTTTGCGAGGACTCCTTGCTTTGCACTACGTAAGTGATTGCAAGGTTCCAGACCAGAACCGTGCAGTGTTAGTAGAATTGCCCGTTCATAGAAAATTACACTGACGTACGAAAACATAAACACTCAAAACAGCCAGTTGTTAAAGTTTATGGGTTCTGTTGCAAAACATTTTCAGAAAAGATGGCGGGCAGAGTACATTAGCCTTAGCTAACGCTGCCTGAGTAGCTAGCTAGCAGATGATTTCATTTCACCCGTGACTTACAGTTTCAGACACCACAACTACGTGGCTTCTGACCAGAACATTTGGTTCCAAACTCATGTGTTAAACGTTCCACCACAACAATTAAGCCAACTGACGTTGTGCTTCGTTTTATTGCAATGCACAGACCGAGCTATGTTGAAAAACATTAGCCATCTATAACTAGCTAGCTTAGTCGACATGCTACCAAGCATCTCAACACATTTTTCATAACATTGAAATAACTCAAGTATGAATGGTTCACTTGTAGGTTAAAAACCGCTATTATGGGGAAAATAAATATTTTAATGCATTACTTTCTTGAGGCCGCCGAAGGGGTTCGTTTGCAGCTGGTAGTTCGAGTGGCTCCTGTTTTATTTGAGCGAGGCCGACCAGCATGAAGATGAGGTACGATATCCCTTGCTCATGCGTACTGGCGCGCTGTTTTTGATCAATTTACTGAAACTATAGACAACGCCCCCAATACGCACGTTATACAATATTACTATTAGTCTTTGCAATATACTGAAAACTGAAGTTTGTATTAATTGAGACCACATTATGTAGGTCATACATTGCGTTCAATCATGTTCAATTCAAACAAACTGATTAATCCACACAATTTTCATCTGGCAATTTTTTTATTTTAAGGAATATTTTAATATTTAGATAATGTCAAGCGCTTAATATTTGACCAACCAAATAGTCATTCTTTATATTTTCAACCAAATAGTCATTCTCATGAGTAGTAGGCCTATATTTGCCTCATAATGTTAGTTTAACCCGAAGCAGTATCCAAAATACTCAGGTATTTAAATAGTAAATTCAAAAATCTATTTAAAATTGTATTGACCTTAAACATTTAGGGGAAAGAGTTGATGAGTACCTTTGTTGAGTAAATTACAATTTTTTGAGCTGTTTGTCTTCTGATCATTCAAAAACGATGTGCCCCAAAAGGTCATGTACTCAATAATCTCCACCTAGCATAGCCAGAAGAGGACAGGCCACCGATCAGAGTCTGGTTCCTCTCTAGGTTTCTTCCAAATTTTGGATCTTTCTAGGGATTTTTTTCCTAGTCAGTGTGCATTACTCTTGTTGCTTGCTCTTTGGGGTTTCCGGTTGGGTATCTGTAAAAGCATGTTGTGACAACTGCTAATGTAATAAGGGCTATGTAAAATAAATGAGATAGATTGACTCTCAACCCTCCGTAAATTGTCCTGGTTCTTTTGCTGTATTTTATTATTGAAATTCTTTACTTCCTGTTATTCTCATGTTTTGGACAGTTCAAGTTATTAATGCTTTTGCTAACAATGTTGAAAAAAAACGTTTGTGTGTATTATATTTGGTATATTAAGAAAAAAAATCAAATAATATATTTTTAAGCTCTGCTGTCATTCATACATGTAGGCTGTTCTACCACAGGGATTTGGGTGAAAGTGAATACAATATCACAAGTTGCCGCTCTCAGTAGATTATCTATTGTTTGTTATTCTCTATACACCCAGGGATAGACCAGAGGAAGGGCTATTTTAGTAGAAGTGGTTGCAACAAACAATGCCTGAGGGGATGCAATGGCTCTGGGTCTTTGAGGTAAAGAGTTTGTATGAAAATGTGAGGGGGAAAACAGTTTTAGACTGCCTGTGTATAAATACATTTGATTACACTCCTGATTTTGTCCAGATTGGGATTCTGCTCACCATTGTGGACCATCAAAAGACCCAATTGAAATTTAATTTGATTAAATCTGAACAACTCTGGAGGTAGTTAAAGCAACATTTGCCGTGTTTAGACAAGAGAGCCAGCCCAATACAAACTTTTTATTGGAATCTCTACACCTGCTAGAGTATAGCACTTCCAAGGGGGGTTTTGTAGGTTCCACATACATTTAAAAACGTATATGCATTCTAGGTATTGTTTTTATGTATACGTTCTGCTAATAGCCTTAAATGTAAATATTAAATGATGACCAATAGGATACACTAGGAAAAAATATAGATTTTCAGTGAAAAGCTCAGAAATTGTAAATAATAAGTATTTCCTAGCAGTGTGTAAATAGAGCAATTATAACGCCAATCAAAACGTCCTTACTTGCTTGCCGTAGCATTGTGCTAGCTTGAAGTCGCACACACATGCGCAATGGGTGTTTCCTTTGCCACATTCCCCGCCTGAGGTAAGGCGAAACGAAATGGTCCTACATTTTTCCCTGCTCAATTAGGAAGAAAATAAATTGTCGTATTTCTAGTGCACACATATTCGTATACATGATCAGAGTGGTACCTAAAGGACAATAGTCGGCTGATCAACTACATTTTAACACCAGGCTTTATCCGTGAGTATTTCTGATGTAATTGTTTGAATGGGGTAACGTTAGCTAGCTAGAAAAGCTAGCTAGCATACTTAGCTACAGTCAATATAGTTAGAGTGCATGTGCAGTAAAAGGATATTACTGTACTGTAGCAGTCAAACAAAACAGAACGGATACTTTCTGTGTAACATCCAGCGTACACCCAATTAGCCAATGTAATTTATCTTACGTAGGATATAATTAATAAATCACTAGATTAGATAAATGCAATTGCTAGAGTATCAACAAGACGGGAATAACACTGCTTTGCCAGTTTGATGTTGAAAAGGCAGGCCCATCTGCGGAACAATCGAACATTAGCGTAGAATGTCGGGCAAACTAACGTTACGCAGTTAACTCGTCGTTTCTTTGCTTGTTCTTAATGTGTGACCAGCAAGCTAGTATTGTAGTTTTTCTCTCCGCAATACCAATATATAGCTATTCAGCTAACTGTCTACTTAGCTAACGACGTTAGTTACAACAGGACAGGACCGTATTGATCGCAACTGTACGGCACTGATTTTAACTACTGTGTCAGGTGGTTGTGATTAACGTTACAGTACTAGCTAACAGTTCCATCTAGATAATGTGGTTTAATGTATCCAGCAATATTTTAATCGTATTGTGTACGAGGCTAACGTAGTTATTACTCATGATACCCTAACTTCTATTGCGTTGTTTTACCTGCGTTGCAGTTTACATAACTTGCCTCCAGACATATTAATCTTAACCTAACATGTATATCTATAATTATGTTACTCTTTTCCAGGCTAGTTTTTGCTTTCACGAACCGATCCCCCTCCCCCACGGCTCCATCACTATCACCATGGCAACAGAGGAGAAGAAACCAGAAACTGAGGCAACTAAAACGTCATCTGCATCTGCCAGCCAGAGCAAGGTATGTGTTAAAACTAGGCGCAACACTACATGTATTGTTGAAACTGGGGTTCAGTTTGCCTTGTATGGTCTCACATCAGGAGCAACCATAGATACAAAACTGTTCTGTATGTTTTTCTTCAGATAGCTCTTGAAAATGAATGTATTAAAATTAGCATATTAGGGAATATAGGGGTTGTACAAGGCATCAGCTCCTAAGTGATTCTGAATCACTTCTGGGATGTAGTGGTAACCAGGCCTATCTGTGGAAAATTTACACTGCTCCAAAAAAAGTAAAGGGAGCACATAAATCACACAGGTCTCGATTAACTAAATATATTGAAAATCAGATTTTTTCGTAAGCTTTGCGTAATTCGTTGACTACAAAATGACATAGTGACGGAAACCGAAATCACCAACTGATTGAGGGCCGGATTCAAACACACACCGAAAATCCAAATAAACAATTGAAAACACATGCTGTTCCAACTTGCAACTCAATATGAGTCAGTAATGTGTATGGCTGTATTTCTTCCTTTCACTGTCTGATGAGACAGCTGATTGTGTCCTGGGAGAACTCCTCCCAGACCTGGATCAGGGCATCAGTGAGCTCCTGGACAGTCTGTGGCGCTACTTGGTTGTGTTGGGTGCACCGATATGTAACGTTCTCAGAGGTTCTCAGTTGGATTCGGGTCTTTGGAACATGAAGTCCAGTCAATGGCATCAATGCCTTCGTCATCCAGGAACTGCCTACCCACTCTGGCTACATGTGGCCCGGCATTGTCCTGCACCAAGAGGAACCCAGGGCCCTCTGCACCAGCGTAAGGTCTGATGTATTCATCCCGGTACCCAACAGCAGTCAGGGAACTGTTGGCTAGCACGTGGAGGTCTATTCGACCCGCCAAGGTTCTGCCACCCCAGACCATCACGGACCCACCGCCAACCCGGTCATGCTGGATGATGTTGCCGGCAGCAAAATGTTCACCATGGCATCTCCAAACTCTTTCACGTCTGTCACAGATGCGCAGTGTGAACCTGCTCTCATCTGTGAAGAGAACGGGGTGCCAATGGTGGGCCTGCCAATTCTGGTGTTTGCTGATGAATGCCAATCAAGCTGCATGGTGCTGGGTTGTGAGCACAGGTCCCACTAGAGGACGTTGGGCCCTCATGCCACCCTCATGGAGTAAGTTTCTAATAGTTTGGTCAGAAACATGCACACTAGTAGCCCGCTGGAGGTCATTTTATAGGGCTCTGGCAGTGCTCCTCCAGTTGCTCCACCCGCGAAGGAGCAGATACCGGTCTTGCTGCTGGTTTGATGCCCTTCTACGACCCTGTCCATCTTTCATTGTATAACGGCCCGTCTCTTGGTATCTCCATGCTCTTGTGTCTTTACTGAGAGAAACGGGAAACTTTCTTGCTGTGCTATCCTGATGGAGTTGGACTACCTGCGCAACCTGAATGGGCTGTAGGTACCACCTCATGCTGTAAAAATTGATAAGGACACTAGCAAAACTAGAGAAGAATCGGTACATGTGTTTGTGTATATATATAAATATCTATTTAAAAAAGGTGGTGACTTTGTATGTTTGCAATGTTCATATTCTCTGCAATTGTTTCTTATGAAACTTTATGTAATTCTGTTTTAGATATCAACACAACTATTTCGCTGATCCAAAGTGGTTTTGTTTTGTCCTTTTTTCAGTCGGCACCAGTCAAACCCAACTACACCCTGAAATTCACATTAGCTGGCCACACAAAAGCTGTTTCGTCTGTGAAGTTCAGTCCCAGTGGAGAATGGCTCGCCAGTTCATGTAAGTTGTGCTTTAGGTGAGCTTAGAACAGTAGGTCTACCAAATAATATGAATATGACTGATAACAGTTAATCTCAGTTTTGTTGTATGACAGTGTATTCAATTCAATTTTTTTATGGCATGACCTAACTCAAAAACATAGTTACTTAAAACCGTTCTAACTCTCCCTCGCGCCCCCTCTCCCTCGTGCCATTTGAAACAGAAGGGCATTTGGATGAAACATGATTTGTTGAGGGAACATTTATTCCTTTTGACAAAGTGAACTATTTTCTTTGTTTTTGAAGTTTAAGGGGGACAACAGTCACATTTATCCATCTGATGATAGTCTCCTTCCATTTGTGCTCACCGCAGTGCCCCCTCTCCAAACAGCTCCCTGAAAACCGTAAATGTTTGACACCCTTTAATTAGCAATATTTTTTTTACCCTATCCTATTCATGATTGATATTCCAGTAAACTTTCCGCTCTCACCAATCCAGTTTCTGTGATTTTTCTAAGTGGGATGGAAACATATACTTATATATGTAGAGCGGTGTTGCTCACCAATTACAACATTTTACTAATACTTTTTTTTCAATTGCAAATTGTTGTCTATCATCAATGTATTTTAATTAAGTTTCCATGAAAAACCCACGAGTCGGCCAGAAAGGGATTACATTTGTAGAGAGCCAAGAAAAAGATGACACAGCGATGAGTCCTTTCCCAAATGTTACAATTTTCAAAAGCAGATGAAGCTATTTTTTGCTGTATTCACCCAAGATGTTAGAGGTGTGGTGCTCACCATCTAACTACCTCAGAAACAGAATCCACCAGTCTGGATTTGGCGCTAATCTTAAATACAGCGTGTTCAACACAGTACGTATCACTTTATTTTTTACCAGTGATGTGCAGTGTTTGCTGCTACAGTTCTGATCTGGGGAAAAGGGTGATTAATGTTGTGGCATGTTTTGCCCTCCAAGGACTAGAGCACATCAAGGCAAACATATTTGAATACCATCCTCTACCCAAACTTGGACAATGCTGGTCAGTTGCATCATCCTTCCCCACCATTTGCAGAATCCATGGGTATATCTGCAAGTGTAATTCTGGTCTTGCACTGACAGGCTAACTGTGTGGCAAGAACTTTACTGCTGGTTCAGGGGCCCACAGATCCTCCATTTGCATTGTGATCGGTGGTTATGTCTGAATCAGGGTGGGGCCACAATTGGACAAGTTGAGAACTTAAGAATTTCCTGGTTAACAGCTTGGCCATTTGAATGATGTATTAATGTGATTGTTGTTCCCCTTTCATGAGTGATGACTAGGGGAAAACCCTTTGTGTGACAGAATAAGTGCACTACGCCTTCATAAATGGCTTTTGAATCAGTTGTAGGTTTTATACATGATCTGCTAACTCATGGTTAATATCATTAGGGTGAAGTAACTTGTCATAATGTTTTACAGCTGCTGACAAACTGATCAAAATTTGGGGAGCCTACGATGGAAAGTTTGAGAAAACGATTTCGGGACACAAACTTGTGAGTTGTGGTGGTGGTTGTTGTTGTTGTTGTCGTCGTCGTTGTTGTTGCTGTACAATGACTTTATAAAGTATACAGACCACTTCACTTCAACATTTTGTGTTGTAGAATTTATGAATAATTAATTACATTTTGGTTTACATAGAGTATCCAGTCAAAACAAAGACACATTCCTAGAAATTTCAGCCCAGTTGAAAATGAAAGACTTGCACATACACTTAGTTTTCAGACCCTTTACCATGTCTCTCCAAATTGTGCTCATATGCCTTTGATGTTTATATCCTTCTGATGTCTCTAGAAGCTTTGAGTCCACCTGTGTTAAATTCAGTTTGTTGGACATGATTTAGAAAGGGACACATCTATCTGAATACTGTCTCACAGTGCATGTCAATTTAAAAGTCCAAGAAACCTGTAGTCGAAAGAATTCTGTAGAACTCTGAGAATTGTGTCAAAGCATAGATCTGGTGAATGTTATAAAAAGAAATAGCTTAATGCATTGACATTTCTCTTGAGCACCATTATTGTGAAATTGGTGAAGTTGGGAACCACCAAGACTTCCTAGAACTGGCAGTCTGGCCAACCTAATTAACTGGGAAAAAAGAGTCTTTGGTCAGGAAGATTGCCAGCGACCCAATGGACATTTTAACATTGTGCCTGAGTTTCTCTGCGAGGATGCAAGGACCTGCCAGAAGGACAACCATCTCTGCAGCACTCGATCTTTCAAGCCTTTACGATAGTGGCTAGACAGAAGCCAATCCTGAGAATATTGTATATGAAAAGCTTCTTGAAGGGCGCAGAGCATTTTGAAAAATATTCTCAGGTCTGACACCAAAATCCAATTATTACACGTGAATGCCTAGCACTATGTCTGGTGAAAATGTCTGTCTCATCACCTGGCTAGTTCCATTCTCAGTGAAACGGGGGCTGCTTTTTAGCATCAGCAGGAACTGGGAGACTATGTAAGATAAAGGAAATTAACAGAGCAAAATACAAAATATCTGATTGAGACTGCACAGGACCACATACTGGTAAAAGATTGATCTTCCATGACCTGAAGCACAGCCAAAGCCCAGATGTGAACCCCATTAAACATCTGTGTGGACGCCTGAAGATTGCAGTCCACCGACGCTCCCCATCCACTCTGACAGAGCTTGAGGGATCTACAAGGAGAAACTGCCCAAATCCTGGTGTGTGAAGCTGGTAGGGACTTCCCAAGAAGATTCAAAGCTGTGATCACTGCCAAAGGCACTTATACAAAGTATACAAAGGATCTGAATATTTCTGTATATGTGATATTTCAGTTATGCAACCTCTCTGTATGAAACGGCAGTCACCCTCCAGCAGGTTGAGCCACGTTCCTGCAGTTGGATTTGTCTTGCATCATTGTGGAGTAATTTGTGTCCACTCTTCCATGCTGATCTCTGCAGTTGTTTATTTGTAGGCTTTTGAGCGTGAGCTGCTCTTTCATGTTCTTCTTTATTTACTTATACAAGGCCATTCAAAACATCTCTTTTACATTTAAATTGATTGATCTTTGGAATATGGTGTTTATAGCATGTCATCCTGCTTCTGAGACATGCCTAAACGATCCCGCTATAATCATGTTTGAAGTTAGGTACTTATTGATGGTATTAACCTGACTTTTAGAAAGATCTGAAGCAAGCAGGTCATAAGCTACATATTGTCACTTCGTTAAAATAGGTCATTGTGGAAGGTGTCCCAATTTTATGTCTAATGTCTTGATGAGTGCCTCCAGTGTGATTAGCATTTTACTTGTAATCTGCAGGGGATCTCTGATGTTGCCTGGTCCTCAGACTCCAACCTCCTGGTTTCAGCATCTGACGATAAGACTCTAAAGATCTGGGATGTCAGCTCGGTAAGAAACTGTTTGGGAAGGTTATCCATAGAAATATATTATTGGATGTCATTTGTCCCACAATTAATTTTCCTGCCAATTAAACGTTCTGCCATTTAATTTTGCTCTTGTGAGAATTGACCTATGTAGATAGTGCTGTGTGGAAATGTTTACTACTAAAGCAGTATAAAAGGTGGATAAATACCATAGTTGCAACTAAAAGGAACAGTTTTGAGATTATGCAAAAAATATTTTTCCAAAACGTAAGACTTGACAGTTCACCTGAACACTGAATCAAATTGTTACAATGTTGATCTTATGTGCATTTTTCCTGATATTGTACTTGGTTGAAAACACTTTGAATACATCAGTAACAAAAGTATTTCTGGGAAGTGGGGTATTAGCTACGTAGTCTTTGCCGAAACTATTGTCTCCATATCCATGTAATGCGCCATTTGTTATTTTGATTTCCTCATAAGTGAGGTTTGCTGCTGAAAATAATAAGAAAATCTGAATAATTTACTAAAACAGTTCAACCAACCTCTGTGGTGTTTAAAGATGGAAGATCACATTTAAGGATTGTTTGTTTGGTGGAGAAAGGATCTTGATCAGTTGCCAAACAGATTCTACCTGATCTTCTGACACAAGGATGGTTTTAACTTGTACCATCCTTTTTTATTTTCATGATCAATTATTTGTTGCAACTTAACTTAGTTATAGATACAGTGGGATAACAAGTTTTTGATGCATTGCTGATTTTGCAGGTTTTCCTACTTACAAAGCATGTAGAGGTCTGTAATTTTTATCATTAGTACATTTCAACTGTGAGAGACGGAATCTAAAACAATAATACAGAAAATCACATTGTATGATTTTTTAATAATTAATTTGCATTTTATTGCATGACATTATATTTGATCACCTACCAACCAGTAAGAATTCCGGCACTCACAGACCTGTTCGTTTTTCTTTAAGAAGCCCTCCTGTTCTCCACTCGTTACCTGTATTAACTGCAACTGTTTGAACTCGTTACCTGTATAAAAGACACCTGTTCACACACTCAATCAAACAGACTCCAACCTCTCCACAATGGCCAAGACCAGAGAGTGTAAGGACATCAGGGATAAAATTGTAGTCCTGCACAGGGCTGGGATGGGCTACAGGACAATAGGCAAGCAGCTTGGTGAGAAGGCAACAACTGCTGGTGCAATTATTAGAAAATGGAAGAACCTTCAAGATGACGTTCAATCTCCCTCGGTCTGGGGCTCCATCCAAGATCTCACCTTGTGGGGCATCAATGATCATGAGGAAGGTGAGGGATCAGCCCAGAACTACACGGCAGGACCTGGTCAATGACCTGAAATGAGCCGGGACCACAATCTCAAAGAAAACCATTAGTAACACACAACGCCGTCATGGATTAAAATCCTACACCGCACGGAAGGTCCACCTGCTCAAGCCAGCGCATGTTCAGGCCTGTCTGAAGTGTGCCAATTACAATCTGGATGATCCAGAGGAGGAATGAGAGAAGGTCATGTGGTCTGATGAGGCACAAATTGAGCTTTTTGGTCTAAACTCAGCTCGCAGTGTTTGGAGCAAGTACAACCCCAAGAACACCATCCCAGCCGTGAAGCATGGAGGTGGAAACATTCTTTGGGGATGCTTTTCTGCAATGGGGATAGAACGACTGCACCATATTGAGGGGAGGATGGATGGGGCCATGTATCGCAAGATCTCAGCCAACAACCTACTTTCCTGAGTAAGAGCATTGAAGATGGGTCATGGCTGGGTCTTCCAGCATGACAACGACTCGAAGCACAGCCAGGGCAACTAAGTGATTCCGTAAGAAGCATCTCAAGGTCCTGGAGTGGCCTAGCCAGCTTCCAGACCTGAACCCAATAGAAAGTCTTTTGGAGGGAGCTGAAAGTCCGTATTGCCCAGCGACAGCCCCGAAACCTGAAGGATCTGGAGAAGGTCTGTATGGAAGAGGGGGCCAAAATACCTGCTGCAGTGTGTGCAAACCTGGTCAAGAACTACAGGAAACGTATGATCTCGGTAATTACAAACAAAGGTTTCTGTTCCAAATATTAAGTTCTGCTTTTCTGATGTATCATACTTATGTCATGCAATAAAATGCAAATTAATTATTTAAAAATCATACAATGTGATTTTCGGGATTTCTGTTTTAGATTCGTGAATGCAAAATAGTGTACGTATGATAACAATTACAGACCTCTACATGCTTTGTAAGTAGGTAACCTGCAAAATCAGCAGTGTATCAAATATCTGTTTTCCCCACTGTAGATAACATCATTGCAAAAAGGCTTTCAAATGTTCGTCTAGTCTTTTAAAATGATTTGCTTTAGCAAACACAATGTGCCATTGGAACACAGGGCTGATGGTTGCTGATAATGGGCCTCTGTACGCCGATGTAGATACTCCAAAAGAATCTGCAGTTTTTAGCTACAATAGTTATTTACAATGTCTTCACTGTTTTTTTTAATCCATTTCATGTTAAATCTTTTTTCTTTTGAAAACTAGGACATTTCCTAAACTTTTATCACTATGTGGTGGACTTCTACATAGAAGACATTTTGCAATGTTCAGTGGTCAGCAGAAAGTAGTATCACTCGGGCATCAGCAACTTTATTATGGCAAATGTAATTGGTATAAAATAAGTTGTGGATGTTATTGGTGGAGACATTAAACATTTTTGCTTTTAGATTTTAGTCCAAATATTATAATCGGCATACTCTATAATTTAAAATAAATGTAAAATTGTCATAATGTATTAAGAAAATTGAGATTTTGCTTATTTGTGTCGGAGCTCTTTACCTTTGTAGTATGTGGAGGTTTTATTATTTTAATGTTATTCTCCCCAACTGTTAAGCAATCTTATGTTGTTGCAGGGGGACAGTTGCACTTAAAATGTCTATGGGTTTTGCAGCATCACAAGATATCCCTCAACATTGTGTTGTCATGGTGTCAAAGCTGACAAGGTTACTGCCATTAAGACCTTTTTTGCTTGAGATGGAAATGTAGATGCTGTTATAATGTCTGCCTCCCGTATGAAGGAAGACTGAAGGAATTTGAATCACATTTGTTTTTCACCATTTGCCATGGTTGCTCTATCAACCATATTGGGCTCTTGTGAGTGTTTCATGTCCAACCTCCTATTTTCTAATTGCAGGGGAAATGCTTGAAGACGTTGAAAGGCCACAGCAACTACGTCTTCTGCTGCAACTTCAACCCCCAGTCCAATCTCATCGTTTCTGGATCGGTTAGTTCTATTGGCTTCATAAACTTATGCAACTTTCCTATTGTTTATATAATCCTGATGGAGTGCTGAATGTGTTGCCAGGTGGTGTGCTAACAAAGAACATGATGTTCTCGTTGCCTTCGTGGGTACTTTAAAGGGCTGTAACGTTACATGTATTTGTAACCATACGGTACAGGTGTCTCTTTACGGTTTGCGCCTGAATCCAAATTAATCTATTTTAAAACATTTTGAAAATAAACAACTAGCTAAGCTGTGTTGAATGCTTCTTGAATAAGTCTGAACTGAGAATTTAACACATTGGGCTATTCTTTAAACGAGAGCCTTTGCACACATCATGATCGAAATGGTAATGATTGTTGAAGCTTTTCCAGCTTGAGTTTTCTAAGCTGAATTTAAGAAGGAACAGCTGCAATGGCAAGGGCTGGTAGCCATTTGATAAAACAACATTGTGGAATTCTCAAGCTTCATTTAAATCTCCTGTTTGGCAGCGTTTTGAAATTCCAGAGAATGTCTACGGTGATAAATAGTTTTTGATAAAACCATAACTGTATGCTGCCACTGCTTGACGAAAGTAGCCAGGGCAGGAGCTGATACCTAAAACATGTTGACGCTAGTGATGTGAAGTCAGCGCAGTATACTCAGAACTGCACCACGGAGCAATGGAAGAAGGTTGCCAGGTCTGCTTTATTTTTTATTTACATTTTTTTTACAACCCATGCATGGCCGGGTGCATGTGTGTCCCTTACTTGGAGAACACATGGCACCAGGATGCACTATGGGAAGAAGGCAAGCAGGCGGAGGCATTGTGATGTTTTGGGCATGGTTTGGCTGGGAAACCTTAGGTCCTGCCATTCATGTGGATGTTACACCGACATGTACCTGGTACCTGAGCATTGTTGCAAACCATGTGCACCCTTTCATGGCAAAATCTTTCCTGAAGGTATTGGCTTATTTCAGCAGGATAATGCAGCCTGCCCCAAAGCAAAAAATAGTTCAGGAATAGTTTGAGGAAAACAACAAATGGAAGGCCTACAAATTCCCCAGATCTCAATCCAATCAAGCATTTGTGGGATGTGCTGGACAAGCAGGTCCGATCCATGGAGACCCCCCCTCGCAGCTTACAGGACTTAGAGGATCTACTGCTAACGACTTGGTGCCGGATACCACAGCACGCATTGAGGTCTAGTGAAGTACATGCCTCGACGGATCAGTGCTTTTTTGGTGGCAAAGGGGGGGGACCTACACCATATTAGGCAGGTAGTCATACTGTTGTGGCTGATTGGTGTACATCCTGAACTGGTGTTCTGTGTTTAACTAAAAACAGAATTTTAGTAACCGTTTGCGATACATTTTTTTCACTGTACCAAACTTTGTGTTTGGTGCACTGTTACAGCCCTAGTACTTAGATGGTGTGTTGGGGATACTATTCCACTGTATCTGCTCTGTTGCCAGGCTCCACACATTAGAAAGTATGGTAGTAATAATTTTACTGGGTCCGATGCTAACTTTTTTTTCTTTACTTTCCCTATAGGGCCAGTTAGTCTCAAATCTACTGCCCCGGACTGCATTTTTACTGGCCTGAACTGAATAAAACCTAACATGATATTATTTTATTTTACAGATAAGATATTTCCATCAATCATCAGATTATTGTTTTGTACCACAGATTTGCATGAGACATGAGAGCTGATACAAGCTCTCATGTTTACATAAATATGATGCAACCCACATCATTACTTTTTAATAAATTGTTATCAAAACATGACCTACTTTAGAATATTAACATCTTTTCATGAAGATTCTTGCTTATTTGATGTGACAAAAGCATGAAAATAAAAACGAGTTAATATATTTAGGGTAACAAAAATAAGGCACCATACAGTTTTTGCACTAGTTGGTCGATTGGCTTCATATGTGTCAAGCAAGCACTTAGGCAGGCGTAGTTAACATGGCACTTACGGTCGACATGCCATGTCTGTATTCAACGGACTATGTTATGGCCGTAGTCTGAGAATAGTTTCTCCCTCTTCACAACCTGATAGGTGGTCGTAATTAGTTTTTCAATTTGGCTGTGTCACCTCATACATTCGGCGCAGGTAGACTTTTATTGGTGCAGCCACAGGGTTGTCAACAGTGTCTGAAACTAACTTTTGGGCTCACCAGCCAAGGGGAGTGGTTTATGGAAAAATACACTGGCCAAGCATATTTTCTACTGGGCAAATTAATAAATTGCCTTTGTGTCATGTATACATTAGTATCAGTGCATTTCATCTAGATAATAATGTATTCTATTTGAATACAAAAGCCAAAGTGACAAATGACAAACAAACATTTTAATACGAAACAATGGAGTGGTGTGCTTGAGCACTGTCCTAGACGGGCCAGTGACAGTGTTTGTCTACTGTCCCAACTTTAGGTCTTACTGGCCTCGGGCCAGCGGGCCATCGTTAAGGATTAGCCCTGTTTTATGATCATTCTCAATGCTTTATTCTAAATCTGTGTTTGGAGGTGAATCATGGCATTAAAACAATTAAAGGCAGATTGGGGTCTGAGGTTTAAAGGGAGCGGTATCGGTGTTGGTCATGTTTATTGACCTGGAGAACCAGTTTACATGTAAATGTCAATAATTTTGAATGTGTTCTCTGATTTAGACCATACATACTTATGCTGATCTTCACCACCATAAGTAACAACCTGTTGTACTGTTTGCTTTGATTTACTTAAATGGCCATTAGCAAGGCTAAATGAAATTTAACTAATGTTATCCCGCTACTGAGGGATTACTGTTTTCGGCAGTGCCAGCTTCCTAATCCGAAAAGCCAAGTACTTTTCAGAGTGCAAGACACGTTTATTTACGGAACCTGTTAAGAATATTCTTAACATAAGAAGCAACTTGATGGCCATTGTGAATCTGATATTCAACATAGTATTTTGAATATAAATAACCACCTACCTGGTATGATGTGCAGATCGGATCTGTGAGACTAATTATTTTATTACATAGCCAAGTCATAGGAACTTGATGTGATTAAATATTGCCAGTCTGGAGCCCTGGTGTGTTTTAGTTTTAATATTGCATGAGCTCAAATGCCAACTTTTTATAGCTGCTGATCATTTGTTTTGATATGGAAGTTTCCATTAACATGTTGTTTTTTTCTTCTAGTTTGATGAGAGTGTTCGAATATGGGATGTAAAGACGGGCAAATGTTTGAAGACTCTTCCAGCCCATTCCGACCCAGTCTCTGCAGTAAGTATCGCTCCCATCAGTGCAAATGTAGACCACGACCACTTCAAAAAGGGGACCTGTTCATGACCATAATGAAGTTTACTGTCATTCCCTTTGTTTAATGTACAGACATGTGAAAGTACCACCATTTTAGTTATCTTTGACATTTGGACTTGGATTTCTGAACAAATTCTTTGATGAAGTTAACCCAATCTAACAAATCACTATTTTTAACTTAATCGATTAATTAAATCCATATTAAGAGAAAGGCACTGTGTAAAATGTTTGGGATGTTGCAAAGTCATATCCAAGCAATTTGAAGGACATCATTCCACTGTTTAATGCATCAACTATCAGTGAGGAAAGTTCCAGACAACTAGCAGTATCAGTTGTGCTCAAAGTTTGCATACCCTTGGAGAGTTGGTAACATACGTACGATTTGTAGAGAAAACATGAGTGAGCAGGCAGAACACGTATCTTTATTTTTTCACATTTGACTGTAGGTCATAAAAGAATGGCACATAAAAAAAACAATCATAAAACCAAAACATGGCAACATAGAAAAAAATTTGCTGACCCCTGTTCAATAGTCTGCAAAACCTTTGTTTTTAATGCTCTGTGTTACCCCATTTAGCATTAAAGACAGTGTGCTCATAGTTGCCTGAGGCCCTGAATTCTTGTAGGTGGTATAGCTGACCATTCGTCTTGGCAAAATGCCTTCGGGTCATGCAAAGTCTTAGGGCATCGTCCATGAACTGCACGTTTGTGGACTTCCAGAGTAGGTTGATGATATTTAGGTCAGGAGACTGTGATGGCCACTCCAGAAAATTAACTTTTTCTGCTGTAACTACTGGAGGACAACTTGGCCTTGTGCTTACGGTCATTGTTGTGCTGGAGAGTCCAAGGGCATCCCGTGCGCAGCTTTCATGCCAAAAAATGCATATTATTTGACAGTATTTTCTGATAACATGCTGCATTCATCTTGCTATTAATTTTCACAAGATTTCACATGCTTTTAGAGCTCACACTATCCTTAAGTAAAAGACACTTTCTTTACATAATCAGTCATATTTTCAAAATCAATGCCAAAATTTCACAATTTCTGCAAACTTATGAGCACAGCTGTATTTCTAAATATGTAAAACAAACAAAATAAAATGGGTTAACTTACCTCTAAACAAGACTGCTCACCTTTTCTAATTTGCTTTTCTAATTGTTGTTTAGGTCCATTTCAACAGAGATGGCTCACTAATTGTGTCCAGCAGCTATGATGGCCTATGGTGAGGGGGAACGTTATCCTTTTCCTTGTTTTGTTTACTACACTTGATAATCATATTGACTCAATGTGTTTTACCCCCCTGATCTAATTGAATATCTGAGTGTTAATGAAGCTAATGTATGAAATAATTTCTCGTCTGTCCATAGCCGAATCTGGGATACAGCATCAGGACAGTGTCTGAAAACACTCATTGGTAATTTTTACCAGCCTGAGTTACTGCATGTTTTCTACTGGAACATTACATTTTATAGTTTTTTTTAATACGTTTCCTTTTATATCATTTGCAGATGATGACAACCCTCCAGTGTCATTTGTGAAGTTCTCACCAAATGGCAAATATATTCTGGCTGCCACATTGGACAAGTGAGTGTATCACTATCAGTAGAGCTCTGTCTGTGTGTTTATATTAAAATATGACAACCTGCTACCTTCCCTCATACATTCAATACAGTACATAGGAATATTACACACCCTTATTAAAAATGCAGCTTTTGTTGAAGGAATGTCTGAAATGAAGACTTAGTCTGACCTTTTTTTCAGCATTTAATAAGATTGTTGCCAACAATAGTTAAGTGAAAAACACAGGAAACTTTTCAGATGTAAAAATAATAAACAATTGTCAATGGATTGCAAATGTATACCCCACAACACATGTATTTTTGTTTTAAAGCAGGGCCTCTTAATATAGGTCTTAATCACCCTAGCCCACCCAGGCTTTGCATTTTCTCCCACTTTCCTTTGCAGTTGACGCTCATTCAAATTGTGAATGGATCTCCTGTGCCCAGTCAGCTTGGACAATCAACACATCAGTACATTTGAGTTCTGGGCTTTGACTGAACATTCAAGGACATTGAATGATTATAATTTTGTATTTTTTGCGAGCCGTTTCTTGTTTGATTTGGCTGTGTTTGTGATAGTTATTCTGTTGTGAGGCGAAATCTTTATTTAACTTGGCCGTGTGCAGCTGGTTGTGTGATTTGAACTATTCATTACCTCCTCATGCCCTGATTATAATGCTGCTATCATGCTTCATAGTCAGTACTGTGCACTTTGCATGTAGAGGGATGTTGGCTTTTCGCCCAAACTATATTTTTGTCTCATCAGATCATAACATGTTTTCCCACATGGTGTTGGGGTATTTAATGTTTCTTCATGCAAAATGTATACATGCTTGGGTGGTGTTTTTTTTATGAGAAAATGCTTTGGTTGTGACACCTTACCCCACAGCTGTGGCTTATGGAGAATATGCACAATGGTTGTACTGAGTAGGGATGGCCCAGTTCCTCACAGATGATCCTGCAGACAAACTGCCATTTAGGTTGTCTCTCTTGGGCCAGTCATCTGTTTTGAATGGAAATCTTAATCTATACAATGACCGGCTCATGCCTTTATCTCTTAACGATGGTCTTCAGTGTTCCAATATACATGTAGTACTTTCGAAATGCACCGACAGTTTCTTATATTGGTTTTCTGAGAAAAGAAAATTTCTTTTTCACTGTAATATTGTTAGTTGCAAGATTGCATTCAAGTTAGAACAATCCTGACATGTATCTACATTTAAGCCTTTACATGAACAAAAGCTCCATTATGTGTATGCTTATTGTATCCACTGTAGTTGAACGACATTCTGTCCCATACATTCATACATAGTAGCATGTTACTTGGGTATTTCACTTGTATAGATCAAGGATATTACCTACGGGATCAATGTCACAGCATATTTGTCATGCTATCCTACACCAGTAGAGGGCCCTATTAGACTGTCTGTTTGGTAACATCCAAATACACTTAAGTGAATCTGTTTCATCACTCATTCATTGTTGTTTATGTGATACGGTCTTTTTACAATGATCCATTATTTTGTTTTTTCAGCACCCTGAAGCTCTGGGACTACAGCAAAGGAAAAGTAAGATGTCCTTTACTTTTATAGTGTCATTCTGCATAATGTCAAAGCGCTTTGGAATCACACACGAAGTTTAGAAAAGATTAACTTTAAGATGGAGGGTTGGAAAGTTAATGGTGGAGGTCAGGCAAAGATGGTCTGGGTCAGGTCTGGTTGCAGACAGGTTAGCACAGTGTCATTAACAAAGGGCTCAGTGATGGGACAATATCAATGTCCAAACCATTGTTTTACTGTATTTGCATTTGACCTGTGCCACCTAGGTCTGACAGCTTTAATAACATACACCGTGCCTTGAACCCTCTAAATACTCCTCATTTCTGATCAAACAAAAAGGCATGGAAATGGACATTTCTGCCCCGCAAAACATAATAATGCAAGGATCATTCATAATAATTTCTAGGTTCTGATGGCTTCAGATTTTAAATGTTTCAGTTCTCTACACGTTCTTCACTTAGTGTCGTTCTCTCTTTCCAGTGCTTGAAAACATACACCGGACACAAAAACGAGAAGTATTGCATATTTGCAAATTTTTCTGTCACTGGAGGGAAGGTAAACTCATCCTTTAATTATTGCATGCTTATCACTATACATATTTTTCAAGGTGATGATTACATTTACCAATCGCTGTTTTATGCTCTTTGTATCTCAGTGGATTGTGTCTGGCTCTGAAGACAATATGGTATACATTTGGAATCTGCAGACCAAGGAGATTGTACAAAAACTCCAGGGACATACTGGTAGGAGGCCTTTAACATAATAGGTTTAAACTGTTATAGTTCTAGGGAGAAAGTCCTGTTGGCAATTCAACACTGTTGAAACACTTATTACTAGTTTAATTTTAGTTAAATATTCTTTGCTTTCTCCTCCCTCCTACACTTTGCCTAGATGTCGTTATTTCTACTGCCTGCCACCCCACAGAGAACATCATTGCATCTGCAGCTCTTGAAAACGACAAAACAATAAAATTGTGGAGGAGCGACTGCTAAGCCCCGGGATCCTGGGAGTCTTTATTTTATTTTAATTTTTTTGTACTTTCATTTTTTTTTTTCTTCAAATATTTTTTATTGAACACATGGGCAGCACAGGAACTTTTACAAAAATGTACTCACTGATTTTCTTTTAAAAAATGTTTTTAAGTTTAAACAAGTAAAATAAAAAACAGGAATGAAAGAAACAAAACCCAAATGAAAAACTAAGAAAATAATTGCTCCTCTCCCTTTCCAAAAAAGTCCCCCAATACCTAACAACCACCTCCCCTACTGCTCTGACAAAGGGGCCAGCAAACAAAGCCCTAAACCGTAACAAAAAGATTAGCAATCTGAAAGCACACGCTAGCCACTGTTTGATATAGAACAAGGGATTTCTGAAGCTTCTTAAAGTTGGATGGATTGTCGCTCAGCTTATTTTGAAATCTGTCCAAATGTAGTGTTTGCAAATTCACTGAGCCATAATTTAGTCTATGGGATATTTTTCTTATCCCATTAGCAAAAAATATCTGAATGAACTTCTATGACTAAGAAGTTGGTAGTTGGGGCTTAGGTAGACTTTAAAGACTCACACAATAATTAATAGTGGATCTGGGTGAAGCGGGTCTCTTGGATGCTTGAGTGAATCACAGATTCCTGACCCGTGTAGGTTAGAGCAAGGGAAAAGCTATGATGCAGTTTAAGACATACATATGGTTGATGTGGAGAACATTTTGAAGCAGATGTTTTACAGATGTTTTCTAACATTGTCAGATATCTACAGATTGGATATAATTGTTGTGGGGTCCCTTAACTTTCCCAGAAGTAGCTAACTGGCATAGCCTTCGTTTCATAAATTGATCTCTTATGTATGAATCCCAAGGCCCCTCCGTTGCAAAATGTTATTGTCAAGGTTACAAGGAGCAAAAACCAGCTTTGGTGTAAGGTCAACATGCCCTTTAATTTGCTTCCAGATAGGTAGTGTTCTATTTACAAAAGGATTATGATTATAAAGTGATTTCTCTGGTGTGACAGAAGACAAGAACATTGTGCCAGTAGCAAAGGGGTGGCATTCCTCACACTCGATTACAAGCCAGCAGGAGGTAGCCAGAGTGCTATCTAGCTAAAACATGACAGCGTGGATGTTAATAGCACAATAAGATATTTAATTTGGTAGAACTAATCCTCCCTTCATCTTGGATTTGCAAAGGTCTATTTTACCTACCCTGTTATTTGTAAGCCCATATAAGTGGATTGATGAATTAATCCATTTTTTTTATAAATGCCGTAAATGTAGGGATATTCTGAAAAGGGTCAGGTAATTGCATAAAGAAGACATTCGTTTTCCCAGAAGGGTTATTGGGAGGGTTCTCTAAAGTTTTTTTTTTTTGCGTTTGTCCAACAAAGGGGAGGAAGTACGCTTCTGTCATTTCAATTACTATATAGAGAGATTTTCAGTCTCATTAGTATTATAACCCTATATAGATACATGATACCTTTGGTTTGAGTGCAAGGTTCAATGGCTAGAGCCAGAAGCTATGGTGAAAATGAACAATTTTCATCTGTTTTATGAAAACATCCCCAATGTTGCATTTTGAACCACAAGCAGATGATGTTCCACTTGGCCTTGTTTCACATTAAGATATTCAACAGCAAGGTACAAATTGGGTAACGTTGGAGAACATTATCTTGAAGTCGACACAGACACAATGGTTGTGTAAAGACAGTCTGGTCTATGTGGCGTAGTTTGCCCACTGTAAAGTTTGAAGACCATTTTTTTGCAAACATCTTCAGGTCTGTGTTGGGGTGGTAAATCTGACAATTTCTGTGGACAGTGATTGCTTTCTTAGTGGTCATTACAAATTCTTTACTATTCTCCCTATTCCCTAGATGAATTTGCCCTTCTAGTTCCACATGTTTTTGCCTTTGTTTCTATTATGTATTTTGTCGTTGGTTTACAAAGTTGAATTTTCACTTAAGTTTTCATAGTATACTCTGTGGAGCTAGGGTTA
Source organism: Esox niger (assembly GCA_016801105.1). Taxonomy (NCBI): domain Eukaryota; kingdom Metazoa; phylum Chordata; class Actinopteri; order Esociformes; family Esocidae; genus Esox; species Esox niger. The sequence continues at coordinate 40,718 of JACXGJ010003426.1, forward strand.
CATCTTTTTCTTTGGCCAATGTCCCTGAGTCTCAAAGAGAAGGTTAGTGGGCTGTGTGAGTTTCTAGGTCGTGATATTTTGTTTTATAGGAGTAGGGAAGTCATTTGGCTTTAAGCAGAATTAGTTAATTCATATCTAACCATGCACAGGAATGAAAGTAGTATTAGCCGTTTATGGCGTTCATAGATCAGAGACCTGAAGCAGATTGACATTTTTCATTTAAGGTTTTAGGAATTCGCTAGGGTTATAAACACAATGGGAGTAGGCTTGAAAGGTATTTTTTTGCTCGGTGGGTTTTACATCTTCAGTATTACCAGACTTGTTTCTCTGATAGAGAAGATGGGAGTACAGTTAGCACATCCATCTAAGCCAGAGTGTTATTGGAGGACAGGGACTTCAAAGGGGCTTTAACTTTACCTCTTTGGCTTGTGAAGACCATGTTCCAGAATCAGTAATCATGCCCTGCCTGTCAAGGAATCGTGCACAGCGTGTGTTACAATAGAGATGACGGCCCCCATGTCTGAGCAGTCTTCCTTGTCCTCACACTAAACTTAAATGTCCAAAACTAAGAAATGTGTGTTTTACCCCTGAACCTTACGAAGGAAAAAGGAGAAGTGGATTCCACCACAGCTGGGAAGGTGTTCAGATCACAACATTTAAATCCTTTGGGGTATCCTCAGTTAAGTGGTGGAGAAACAACCATGTCAACATAAAACCTCTTGAGCTATTCCTTGACATGGTGAACAGACCAAACTTGTGCATGACTAACCAGAGTCTAAGCCAACAGGCTGGACAGGAAGACAGACTTGAGTCCCTCTTACTTCAGGTATGGCAGTCACTGCTGCGTTTAGAACAGCTCTATAAAATCAACTATTAAGTTGGTTGTTTTTCTCCAGCGGAGGGTCATCAGCTCCTCACCTCAGTGCTAAATAAGACTTTCAACACCCTTTCAAGGTCAGTGACTTGCAGAGAATGTGATGCAGATATTTTTGCATTTAGTCTGTCTAGCTATCTTGAAGTCGATTAATTCTTCAGAGCTGCAGTTAGCAGGGTCTGTTTGTGCTATGTGGCATGTCCATAACTGGGGCAAGTGTCTCTGCTGATCAGTATACATCTCCACCAATGTTGCACTACAGATTGAAAACATTTTACTACGAGAGGTGTGAATATAAAACAACGTAGCTTGGTGTTTGTTTTTGTAATTGAGTTCAGGAGCCACGCTCTTACCATCTGGCACACCATACAATCGTGTCTTGTATTTTCATTTGAAGAAAATTACTCTCTAGCTGGACCAAGCCTCAACGAGAAGAACAAATTGTTCACAAGTTCACAACCACACACCTACTCCTCATTTAGATCCAGGGTAAAGCCCAACCACCCCAATCTTCTGCGTGGTCTTGCTTGTGTTAATAACATGCTGTACTGTCTGCCTTACTCTTGCTGTGAGCTGGATGTTTGTGTTGAATCAATTTAAATATGAAAATTCAAACTGTTCCCATGTTATATTATTCTTTATTTTGCGTCTTGGTATATGTTTTGGTATTGATACATGTTCTGTTTGTTATACCTATTGAGCCTGATTTAATTGGTCTCAAGTATATTTTCCTTGGCCCACTGTAAGGTGCCTTTCCTTCAGACTAATGGATTGCCACTGCTCTTTGGTTTCTGACATTTCATCAAAACCTATACTTCATATGGGAATGCAGTAGATAAGTAGCCTGGACATGTTTAACATGGAGTTAACTAGGCTAATATGGTACTGGGCTTATAGACCAGTGGTTATTTATTCCAATATGCTTTTTTTTCAACCAGTCTGAAGAGTAGAAACAAAGTCATACATGATTACTTGAGGGTTGTGTTGGAATTATTATAATACAATCTGTTCTATGCTGTGCTCACAATGCACTGATGCAGGGTGAAATCTATTTCTAGATGAACGTTGGAGCTCCACCTGATTGGGAGGAACACAATGTCTGGGGTTTTCTTCCGAATGCCTACATAGTTTCTCAGTAACTTTTACAAGTCACTGTGTTAAACACTATGCTTTGGAACAGCAAGCACTGCCTTGTTTTGAACACACCTCTTCTCTAAACATTAAACCACAGGTCAGTGATAAGTCTGGATAGGTTGCAAAGTATATTGTCAAGCCTACATGAAAGGTGCCCTTGCCTGTACCATCAATGCATGTAACAGCCGCGGCTTATACTCCACAAATTCAAATCCCAAATCATCTTAATGTTTGTAAATCTATAGTTAAGAGTCAAGCAGCTCCATCGCCGTGTGCTGTTTATTGAGTTAGTCCTAACACCCTGGCTGTCATGCGTTTATCACAACCTGGTTTAGATTTCATAGCACTGTGACCAAATATTGTGGTTTTGTTCTCCTTTCTGTACATACATCAACTGCATCGACATATGTATTGTCATTTGTTAGACATGCAGTCTTTCTGTATTGTGCTCTTTATTGTGTCTTAACAGTTAGTAATACAGTACACAACATGGACTGCCCCCACTCTTCTCGATTTCCGTAGCAATGCAGTGGTATCAAGGGCTGCATGGAATTCTGTATCTGCATTTAGTCAGTCTAGATTTTGTGAATATACAATTACATTTGACAGCTTTAACTTGTGACATAATAAAGGCCATTTTTTAAGCTGTGTGAAATGTGATGGTCAGTGGCACTCGTAAGCAATGCCCCCCCATTTAACTGAGGACATACACTGAACAAAAAAACTGTGCTTTTGTTTGTTGCTCTCATTTATCTTGAGCTGAACTCAAAGATCTATGACTTTATGTACACAAAAGGCCTATTTCTCTCAAATAAATGGTGTGGTTACATGTGGTCTGCGGTTGTGAGGCCGGTTGGATGTACTGCCAAATTCTATGAAATGCCTTTGGAGACAGATTATGGTAGAGAAATGAACATTCAATTTCTGGGCAACAGCTCTGGTGGACATTCCCGCAGTCAGCATGCCAATTGCATGCTCCCTCAAAATTTGTGACATGGTGTGGTGGAACTGCATTTTCGAGTGGCCTTTTATTGTGGCCAGCCTAAGGCACACCTGTGTAATACTAATGCTTTCTGATCAGCATCTTGATATGCCACACCTGTGAGGTAGGTGGATTATCTTTGCAAAAGAGAAGTGCTCACTAACACCAATTTAGACAGATTTGTGAACAATATTTGAGAAATAGAAATTCTGTGTAAATAGTGAAAGTCTTAGGTATTTGAGTTCTGCTCAATATGAATGGGGGCAAAAACAAAGTGTTGCATTTATTTTGTTCAGTGTATAAACAACACCAAGACAAAAGATGTGTCAACAAAATGTACTTCTTGATATTTTTTTTTTTAATAATCTTTTTTTTCCATGAAAGAACATCAGATAACAGCCAACAAAGAACAAATGACTTTTTCAATCTCCTTAAAATAAACAAAAATATAATGAAAGAAGATAATCCTGTCTTGTAGCGATCGGCCAAAAAAGCCCAGGAACAAGCAATCAGTTACCAGGATGATGTTGCCAAGCACTCCTCAGCCTGGCAATTCATGGTCAGATGTTTGTATCTTCCCAGTTTCAAATGAACATTTACACAATGTATACAACAGCCCACAGAAGGAATGGGGGAGGAACAGAGTACTTAAGCAAGGGTTAAAATTACTTTTGTACAAAAATATATTTTTTTAAGTGTCTTTTTTTCCTTAAATTTACTGTCTATGCGACAAAGAAAGCAGTTATCCTGTCATGAGCTCAGTGATTCCTGATAACATTGTTGAAGTTGCCAAGCAACACGTTGATTTTGGAGGGCTTCATGTCGAGTGTATTCACGGTTTTCAAGGTCCCATTTAGAACTGCTGTTAGCTGGTGAAGAACCTTCTCTTAGGGCTTTGTCCTGCTGGTATTATGCTGGTTGAGTAACTTCTTTTACTTTTGCTTTTAGTGAAGCCAGGTTTAATGAAACACAACTGAAATGACATTTGAAAACCACCAAAAAACAATTGGAATCTGGCCTGGTTCAGAATATTTTATACTGAAATACTTCTCTCCTTGTTGCTAAAATTGACTGGGAACACTTGCAGAATGGATTCATAGATATTTATAAATATATACACATATACATATAGACAAAATAGAGCTTCATGGTATATAAAGCATGTTTCATTCTAGCAATTGTTTTCTGTATCAGTCCAGAATACCATTCTCTGTCCATTTCCTGCAGGAGAGAGTGAGCGTGCACATCTGCATATGGCTTTTATGTACGTACAGTATAAACCTGGGGTCTTAAATCCCATTAACCTGATCAGACTCACAAAGAGACAGACATGATAGCAGGTGTGTATTAGGTGTACATTAAAAAATTTGGACAATCGTGTTTGTAAATAAATTAACAATCAAATGCATATTGAAATTTTTGACATATTTGTTGGGTTAACAACAATCTCACATGCCTATATGTCCAGATGAAGCAATTTACAGAGAATTACCTTTAGTGCTTAATTTGAAATTCAAACTTTAGCCAATGCATTTTTTTCTCAGAATTTTAATATTTTTAGAATGTAGATTTAGGTTATGGATGTGTCAATCAAACCTGCTGATGTTATTGCTACTTATTCAATCTTTCTGCAAACAAACACATTGAGATTTTGTCTGACCAAAGAGGAAAATGAACATTGATATTGTCATGAAAAAGTGCCATTTATGATTAAATACTTGTACAAAATTCAAGTAATGTTGCAGTGCCGCATCTCTTCCACTTGGGGGAAGTCTCAGCTCTCCCATAGCCACCCAGTTCCCTGTCCTCGCTGGTCAAGCCCTTCTATCTCAAACCAAATGATCTAGTTGAATTCCTCTCTCTGCCTCTATCTAGTCCGCAATCACAATGTTGGCTGCCAAACTGGGTCCTGAAGCTCTGCTAGAGTACATGAAAACTGAATGCAATCTGCTGTCATACAGGACAGGATTTAGCCACCCATTTATAATAAGAACAAAACTGCACAATGGACAATCTTTGGAAAAACGCTTGATGCATAGTTATGCAGCAGCTGCGGCATAGAAAGAAAAAAAGCGCGTTATGGGCATATAGCAGGTTTATACAAAACGTTCCATATTTAACATTTCAGTTGGACTTGAAACTAGATTGTCCACAGAAGTGCAAGGTGTGGAACCCTCTGAGGGTAAGGGGATGCTGGGCAGTGGAGCAGTAAGCAATTTGTCTCTTCACCCGGCCCACATCCTCCAGTCAGACGGGATGGTCTGGATCTCAGCCCGTTCTGGCTGCCCCAAAAGTCAGCTCGCAGTGGAAGAGCATGGGCTCCACAATACTGAGGTTAAGTGCTGAGAAATGAAAGAACATCTCACAATTGAAGAACTTCTCCCATTACTTTCTCACATTGGGGCTTTCTGCAGGGTTCATGTTGAGAGTTAAAGCAATGAATACAGAGGTAATTGCAAATTGATATTTTGTTATCGTAATTCTATTTTTTTCTTTTTTTTTTTTTTTTACAAATACCATAACAATACTGTGTGTGGTTGTAATGTCCTGTACAGGTCAAAGGCCATTCCGAAGCTAGGTTACACTGTGAGGAACAGCACGCTTAGTTGCTGTGTGGAGGTCGATCATGGTGCAATTCACAGAAGAGGGGAAACGATAGTTCTCAGAAGTTAAGGGACACATGACATAACAGAGGCATGGCATCACGTTGAAAAGCACTTAGTTCAGATCAGTGGACAGCATTTCCCTACTGCACAGTCCAGTCATATCAGCAGTCGTCATCTTCATTTTGTGGTCACCTAAACTCAGACAGTAAACAGGAAGGAAATGTAGTAGGAGTCCTTGTCTTCCTGTGTCAACCTTCCAGAGCACACAGCAATACAAATTGTAGTATACTGTAGCACTTTGTTGAGGGTGAATCTAGATACATACTGCTCCTTCGTTCAGTTGAGCAGGAGAGAATGAGTTGTGCCCATGAGAAGATTCTCTGTGCAGACAGATTAGCCAAATTAACCCCCCCACGCCACCCCACTCTGGTCCTGAGAGGCCACGCTGCATTCAAACTCCGATGTCACATTAAAGCTATCTGAGCCTCTGAACACAGGACTGATGTTACACCACAGTGTTTCCTCTCTAATATTCACACAGTGCTAATAGAATAAGGAGTTGGAGAGGTTGAGTTTGGGTTTCGGAGACCTGAGTGGTATGCCGTTCATCTGCACAGTCGCACCTCTGAGTCCTTCTCTCCCAAAACACATACAGTACACCGTGAAACAAACCAGACCGGATTGAAGCGAACCGGACTTGACTGCGTAAGACCAGACGTGACAGAGTCTGGCCGCTCCCCTCTGCAGACGGACCAATCCTCAGCAAGTTAGTCCTGAAAGTGAGACCGCTCCAATCTGAGTCAGGGACGGACCACGTTGGCCGGACCCAATCCAACAGGTCCCGAACGCGGTGATCCCGATAACTGCCTGCAAAGCCTCCTGTGACCAAATCGACACTTAGAATCACCTCCAAAAACATGTCACACCTGATCTTCTGCGTTGCTGCTTCAGTTCACAAAACAAAGGCTTGATAATCTTCTCTTTTCCTTTCGTTTCCAGTCCGTCACTGTCTCTCAATTAATCTCATGAGTTTTATATATATATATATATATATATTTATATATTTGTACAATGTATAAAAAAGACCCATAGACATTGAACTTGTTTTTGAAACCCATCGAAGAGGAAACAGGGGTGCTCTTCTCCCCAAGCCTGGCTACTTTAGATTCAATGATCACTATGGTCACAATCGCTCTCTCCAGGGGGAGTGTTTGGCAGAACCACTCTCAGTGTCCAGGATGGTTAAGGGCGGAGGGGCGAGGAGAACACCGTGACACCCCGCCTGCAGTTATGTCATTTGGTGCGGCGCCTCTAGCATCTCCATTAAGAAGGTGTCGATGGGTGTGTCCCCGATGAGCTTGAAAAAGAAAAGGTGCTCCAGACACTTCAGACCAATAGAGCGCAGGGCTGGTAACCGTAGCAACAGCTTGGCAAACCTACCTCGATCAAAGACACAAAACAATTATTTAACAATTGAGCTGACAGTCGGGAACGTGTGTTAAACGTCCAGGTCCAGTGAGTAATTAAGGCCTTGCCTATGACTTAATGCGACTTCCTGTCATACAGTGTGCATGTCCAGTAAAGAACACTAACTGAGGGTAAGACATTTTCATCACGCTGAAAACACCGCCCACGCCAGTGCAACGTCCAACTAATCACATTACACGGCAGCACAGTTCAATGTAACAGCGGAGAGACAGAGGACGTTGACGTACCGGCCGGGCTGGTCTGGGTATTTCTGTTTGCAGTAGGCCTCCAGAGAAGCGTAGACCTTCTCCCTCAAGGCCTCCACCTCGCCTGGGTTCGACAGGCCTTTAGAGTCTGAGCAGAGACACACAGAAGCGCGTCAAGCAACCGGGAGCGTAATATGTGGATTTACGAACACAGTTGAACAAGAGCGGCGCGTGTCCATTCAGGTGTGTATTGTGGGTTATGTAACATGTCGTTGTGTCTGTGTATTTTACTTGCTGTTAAACCACAGTGGCAGGATGGCTGCCCGTAGGCTGCAGACCTGTGTGCTGCCATCAGAAGGCTTTAGCGCTAATTAGATCAAATTACGGGAGCTGTTCTACTGGCCTGTCTCTTTTACATATGCGGGGTGATTCTGTCCTTAACACAGGCTGGATGAGACAGCATGTTAAATCGAGCTGGTGTATCCCAACATTCAGAGGCACCGTGCAGCAGTCATTTCTCTCCATAAACACTGGAAAGAAATTAGCACTGACACGGAGGTGACTTTTAATAGTGGATTTGAAGACAAAGATTCAACAAACATCTGCGATTCATCAACTGTGATCCTTAATATTTTCTATACCAACTCTCCTGCTGATAGCGAATGGGAAAAAAATTCACTTAATAATTACTCTCATATTTTGAGTGGAAGAATGTGCTGATAAATAACAAAGACAACTCTATTCATCAATGAAAACTTCATTCATCCACAATGCCATTACCACTCATCTTTATCAATTGTGCCAATTATTCTGGTGGGGAGTGTATATACTTTTGTACCCACAGAAGTTATGTTTGTCTTTTCCCATGCCTCTGTCACAACAACATGAAGAAATTACAGCTCTCTCTTTTCGTCTCTTTTTATTGCAATGCATTTTGGAGTCTGATTTCCACTGAGCAAGCATAGTATTGTTTATTATTTACTATAAAGGCCTGAATACTTCAAAACTCTCATCTCAGTGTGGGAAAGGACTGAGCCCCTCTAAATCCCAGCATTCCCCCTGTTTGGCCATCTCTGTGAGCTGCTCCTAATTAGGGAACAGTAGGCTGTGATGTGTTCCAGAGCCAGGGCCGCAGCGAAGTGACTGGGAGTACAGAGGAGCAGTCTGTCCTGGGAGAATGAGGCCCGATGGAGCCTCTGTGGGCCTGTGGCACGCTCCCACACTGCCCTTTGTCTCTGGGGCCATAGCACAGACTCATTAAAGACAGGAGCGCGTCTGGTGCCAGCTGGGCAGGGCTAGTGCAGGCAGTCAGCATGGTAATGAAGTTAACCCTGGCCTGCACTGTAGAGCAGAGGGCTAGCAGAGGGCTAGCAGAGGGCTAGCAGACCCAGAGGGGGCTAGCAGACGTCCAGCAGCAGGTTACGGGGGCAATGTGGGCAGAATGTTAGGGGCCACATAACTGAAATGCCACTTACGTGGCAGGAGAAACTAGGCTAAGGAGAAGGGTTTGGTTGGGAGATGGTAGTGTGTGTAGATCAGACCTGTCTCTGTTCACATTGCTCAGGAGGTGAAAGCAGCATGAACAGATGTATTAAAGCAGCAGTTACTGCATCTGACCAGTTACTGAAAGGTGGCAATGTGAACATGGTCTTTCTGAACCTGTGCAGAAGGCAGTAAACCCAAATTGCTCTCAGGTTGTTACTGTAAATGAGAATGTGCTCTTGGTCCCCGCAACTGGTAAAATAAGGGCAAAGAAATATTCCTAAATTGTGTTATTAACACACTTTGTGGCATCAGCTTGCAATCAAAACATGAAAGACCAAACCCTAACCTTTAAATGAGGTAAAATAGTAAAAAAATCTAACAAATCATAAATTAAGAAATACATATTATCGCAACACAATTCAGTATTTTTTTTACTAGTTACAATTATTATGGAGACAATTACATTTTTCCCCGTTGATATCCATTTTCAAGTTCATTATTGTTAGTCATTAGTCATCCATTACTCCCAGTTTCACTGGGAATATGAATGAGGTGAAAACACATGCCAAACTCACTTAGTCATTTATCAACACAGGGATGGTGAGAGGACACAGAAATTAGACAAAAGGTTGTAGACTTTGAAGAATTAGGCAATGGCTGTAGACAATTCGTACATGCCTGAAAATAGACATCTTCGCAATTAGTGCAAAATCTAAATTTAAATAATGTCACATGTATTTGTATTCTGCCCCTATGCACAGTGAAGAGGATGGTTCAAAAGGCTCTACTCTCATCAAGACAAACATCATCATCAGGGGTGTGAAAAATGTCATTTTAACTTACAGAATCACATGTGTTTCTTGGCCAACAAACACTACCGTTTAAACAGAGGGATAGTCATGCAGTTAATAACCTATTCCACACAGTGAAGTATGGTAGTAGATGTTTGATGCTGTGGGGCTGTTTTTCTTCAAAAGGCCTTGGGAACCTGGTTAGGATACACGCTATCACTCTGTCCAGTATCAGTATATATTAGAACAACATCTGTCTACCTCTGCCAAAATGCTAAAACTGGGTCGAAATTGGATCTTCCAGGAGGACAACACCCCAAAAGGATTTCTCCAAACCCACACAAAATGTGCCACTGACCACAGAATAAACCTTTTACAATGGCCTTCCAAATCCGTGAGGTAAGGTGAAGAGGACAGTCCATATGGGAACACCTAGGACTGAATCTGGAGAGAAGTGTTCTCAGTTCCGTTATGTGTACTCCCACATCACACATAACGAGATAACCCAACCCTAATGACTTAAAACAGTTAGCTTAGCAAAGGGAGGTTGCACAAAGTACGAAATGCAGGAGTGCCAATAATTGTGACACAGGTTTGAAAAAAAATATTATTTTGATATATTTTCAGGCATGTTTATTTGACAGGAAAGTGTTGAAAGACATAGGAAAGATCCCTCTGAAAGAGAAGCAGTTTGGACTGGAAACCATGACACAGCAGTACATGTGCAGAGAGCTTACACCCATGGACCACTCCAGGCCAAGAAACATATTTATTTTTTCTGTAAAAGTTTTTGCAGCAATTATAGATTGGATTTCTTTGTACTTCTGAGTGTGAAACCTGGGCAGAAACGTTTTAAAAGGGAGCGTGTGTAATACCTGGGTTAAAGAGGACGATGGCTCGAAGGCAGCCCAGCTCTGTCTTGTCCATCTGCATGTCTCTCATCTTGGACACCAGTTCTGTGAGCACTCTGGACAGAGAGATGAAGACACATCATCAGACATCTGACCTCCAGTCTGCAACACTTCTCTGTAGGTTGTGCATCATTACAACCGTCCATATCAACAGGTCAAACATCATGTAAACTAAAACATATCTCAATTCTCAACACAACCTCAGGGCCCTGATGCACAGGGGATTCAATCCGTGGAAAATTGTTTAGCCTTGCCCACACCACCGAACTGAAACTGTTAGAGACAAGGATATGAAATCCATGAACGATGTAGAGCAAACACAATAACACACTGTAACAAGGACACTGAGGCTCCCACTGCCAGCTCGTGACATCACTAGGCGGGGCTGCGGTTCGGGAGTGTGACACTTCAAACTCTTCTCATCTCTTTGACAGTCCTGTTCTCTCTCTCACCATCTCTCCATGGCTCTGTGTTTTTCCCTCTCTGAGACGAAAGTCAATTACAGCTCTTAACTCATTTTAATTCAATTTGCCTTTAGGAACAATGACGGTAGAAAAAAGAATATGTGAGTGTTTAAGTTAACCACCCTCTTCATTTGTACGGTGGTGAGGAGAGAAGAGGAGCAGATAGAGCTACATTATCAGTGCTCTGCATCTTAATGCTCCCCCCGGTTAATGGAGAGATGTAATGTCCTTTGGAAGTAGTGAATCGCCGGTATGTTAATCACCGAGCAGGGACTCTCAGCTGGGGGCGGAGGGAGCGTGAGTGAGGGGAAGGAGGAGCAAAGGTGGGGGGGGGCAAGAGAGAGATGAGAAAATGAGATGGAGAGAGCGCAAGCTGTTGCCCTCAAACGAACACTTCAGGAGGCAACTCAGCATACGCTCACTATACTGTGGACGGATCACAGCCTCAGCAAGCTCTTCTGGATACACCCAAAAGGCATCCCTCCTCGGCCTTCGTCCATCTATAGAAATTCAGCTTTGAGGAATGAACAACGCCAAGACTGGTCAAACATGATTAATAGAAACCCAGGCTAAATCAACTTAATAGCTACACCCGCCATGGGACTGCAGTCCAAAGTGTCATTTGATCGGGAACGCGCATGCATTGCTGTTCTTTTTTATTGTGTCCGAGCAACACGGGGCCTTCTGTTGTGACACGTCAAGGTCGAGGTCTTTCTGACCCTCAGCGGCAGAGAAGAATTGCAAGGCAATCAAGAAAGCCCTTATGTTATGAGTACCTGTCAAAGATGGCTCCCACTCCGGCACTGTGGGCGCTGTTACGATGAACATGAAGCCCTGTAGCCAGAAGAATCCCATCTTTCACTGCTATCGAACGGTGCGAAAAGGACGCGATGAGGAGCTCGTTCCAGCCTGAGGGAAAAGAGAGGAGGGCGCTGAAGAATGGTAACCTTCTACAAAGTGGAAGTCACATTCAGCATTCAAACTGCACTCAATTGACAACATGGGAAGCGAAATCCAATGTATCAATCTAGTCTGAATAGTCAAACCGGAAAGCACTTTTATGCACAGGCTCTGGGATATTAGCAGCCCATCTCCGACATGCTGTCCATAGAGGCAAGCATTTAACAGGGTAAACTGTGCCTGCCATTTCAATGAATGCAACACATTTGACATGCCAAGCAAAGCTACAACACAGAGAGCTCTGTGCCATTTGAGTGACATGGCGCCTTTAACTGTTCTGCCTAGCAACACTCTGCGCTTTTCCCCAGAGTTGAGTTGAGAATGAGAGGGGCTGGGATGCTTTCATCTGTGAGTCAGCAGAACTAAAATGGTTATTTATAGAAGACCTTAGCTGAATGCTGAGGAGAGCGGACCCTCTCAGCTAGCTCCAGTACAGCTCTCTCTCTAAGAAGGTCTGACTCTATATCCATCACTATAGGTAATCGAAAGAATGAGATGGTTAGAGGGAGTGAGGAACAAGGGGATTTTGGTCAACTGTTTCATTTTGGAATAGCAAGAAATCCTCAACATATAGGGAAAAGACCCTGATCAAAAATGACAGCATATATAAATCCTTCACGTTTTGAGATCTGCTGTGCTTGACTTCAGGCAAACAGCCTACAAAACCCACAATGCCGCTGTGACCAGCCTATGGGGGTTACTGATGCGTTCTTACATGACCAGGTCGGGACAGACTGACCTGCTCGTAGGAGGATGACCTGGTCATCCAGGGGCAGCTCAGAGAAGTGAGGGATCCTCTTGGCCCACTCCACCAGCGTAAAGAGCTGCTTGTCGGCTGCTTGGCAGATGTTAGTCACAGGGTCATTGGGCTGTCGAAAAGACACATGGGAAGGCTGGTTGTCACTGTCATGGATCCACTCAGCAAAGTAACACTGAGGTACACGTGTGAAGATGTGTATCTCAACGTATGCACTCTATATGTACATGTGTGCTGGCTAAGTGTGTGTGTGCATGTGTGTGTGTGCGTGTGTGTGTGTGTGTGTGTGTGTGTGTGTGCATGCGCGTGTGTGTGCATGCACGTGTGTGTGTGTGCGCAATGCGTGTGCATGAGTATTTTGGCTGTGGCAGTTGAGAATAATGTGGAGCTGTCCTCTTCAGTAGATAAAGCTGTCCAGTCAAAGCAGTGAACTACCCTGTCATACAGGAGCACAGGCATGCTGTGAGCTAAGACCCTTTAACACACACACACACACACACACACAC
>JACXGJ010003427.1:0-53854 GCA_016801105.1 Esox niger
CTGTCACGTCCCCGCCTCCGCCAGCGCGCAGCAGAGGGCGCCCACGCTCCAGAACCTCAGTGCGCACCTAACACACCTGTCACTAATCACCTGCTCACACACCTGTCCCCAGTCACCTAATCACCAACCATTCAAGTACAGCTCCCTGCCATCTCACCCCTGCCAGATCAATGGTTTATGTTTACATGCCATATCTCGCATTCTCTTGTTCTTCGACCTGCCTTTCCGTGCTCCGACCCTTCGCCCGTTCTCGACCATTCTGCCTGTTCCGTACCTGTACTTCAGCTGCCCGCCTGTGTTTTGGCCTCTCGCCTGTTCCTGACTTCTCTGCCTGTTCCTCGACCGTACTTCTGCCACCAGCCCGTGTACCGACTCTCTGCCCGTCCCTGACTACTCTGTCTATTGTTCGTCTGCCCCTGCGGCGCCGTTACCGTAGACGCCTTACCTCCCGTCCCCGCACACTCTACCTGCCCCTTTCCCACCTGTTCCCAGTCCACGTTTGGATCCCTGCCTGTGCCCGTGACATAAGTGTTCCTTCCATCGCTCAATTACCGCCCCTTCAAGCACTTAAGACCTTTAGACCACAGCTCCCCAACACAGTTCCAGTAATAGAAGTTTTGTGCATCGACCGCTCAGGTTCAATGCCCCCGACCTCCGCAGGGATGCCAGAAAAGCTCTGCTGGAGGTGTGAGTTGAAGATCTTTTGGACAGGGGCCTCCTCCAGATGTTTCCGGTTCACCCGCACTACCCGTTTAGGCTTAGCCGGTTTGTCCTGAGTCTTCCCCCACTCCCTGACCCGACTTACCACCAGATGGTGATCGGTTGAAAGCTCCACCCCTCGATTTACTCAAGTGTCCAAAACATGTGGCCTCAGATCATACGACACAATCACAAAATCAATCATCGACTTTCGGCCTAGAGTGCTCTGGTACCAGGTACACTTATGAGCAAACTTATATTTTCAAACATGGTGTTTGTTATAGATAATCCATGACTAGCACAGAACTCTAACAACAAACGACCACTCGAGTTCAGATCAGGGAGGCCGTTCCTTCCTATCACGTCTCTCCAGGTGTCTCTATCATTGCCCATGTGTATGTTGAAGTCTCCCAGCAGAATTATGGAGCCCCTACCGGAGCCACATACCGGACTCCAATCAGGGTCTTCCAGAAGGCCAAATACTCCAAACTGCTGTTCTGGGCATACGCACAAACAACAGAGTTTTCCCTCCCACAACCCATAGGCATAGGGAGTTGACCCTCTAATCCACAGGGGGAAAACTCAAACATAACAGTTCACCGCCAGGTGCTTGTGAGTAATCCCATACAGCAGCTTACCTGACCCCTGCGATTCCTCCCATGAGGGGGGTGCCATGTTGCTTTTTTGCGCTGTGCCCTCTGCTTCATAGGAACACACAAACCTTTCCACCATGATAAGGTCATTTGTCCCAGACAGGCACCATTGTACACATGCATACATTTACAAAATAAATAATCTGTAATAATGTTATGCCAAATTACATCAATTCCCGATTGCCAGTGATTCTAATAAACCCACAAGTGCTATTCAATCTTGTACACAATTCCAGTGAATATTATTTACACACTTTGTTTAAAAACAGTTATATACTCACAATGTCACTGTCCAATAATGCTAGACATAGCTAATAACGCTAGCACAACCTACTTGTTGGAAAGCTGTCTTCCACGTCCAGTGGGTTTGTTAAGTTTGTATCAATTCACTTTAGAGTTAAAGAAAAGTATGTTTCTATTAGCTACTACATAACAGATTTCTAACATATCGAAGGCGGCCTGAGCCGTTTGGGTAAACCCCAAGTAATGTAGTAGCTAATTCAATTTAATCAATTTAATCAGTAAACTCAAATAAAAACAATATCATTTTCATGGCAATACATTTGTAACTTCAAACTTTGCTAGAATAGTTTTTAGAGCAAACTTTAAGAAGAGTGTCTCTTACTGAGTGAATAAGTTACTGACTGTTAAATAGCGTAGTGGGTAGCAAAGCAGGCCTGCAAACTATAGGTCCTGTGTTCGGATCTCTTCACAGGTAAAGGGAAGTATACCTTATGAACTTTTATGCATAGATGGAAACTTCACTGCCTAAAACCTTCAGTATCTACATTATAATACGTCTGAATTATGGATATATTGCGACTGTTTCTGGTGGATTTTCAAAGTACACATCTGTGCATGCGTTTAGGGTCAGGATAGACAAACACATGTGCTGGCTACAACAGTAGTTACGTTACAGTAAGCCTTAACAAAAACTGTATACGGTTATATTAAGACTTTTTCTGGCATGGAAAAGTTCATCTTCAGTCTTGAGCAATTTTCCTAGATAGATAGTAGATGCTAGTAAGCCAATTACTGGCAAATTTGCTGTTCAAACAGCCAGTGGCAAAAGCCGTACAGTTCATAGACGCTATGATGGATGCTAATTGAATAAGAAACATTAGTCAGTTTAGCACAATGCTCAATGGTGTCTAGTGACTACTGGATGTGTGATGCCGTGGTGTAGTGGTTAAAGACAGTGCCTCTCATATAGAAGACCTACATTTGAATCTATTAAGAGCAACAACATTTATAAAAAAAAATTGTGGGCTGCAATAAACCTATGGTTATATTATATTGCGACTATTTCTGGTACATTCCTCTATTCTCTCGTCTTTTCACTTGATGAAAAGGTTAGTTATCGACACCTTTATTGATAGTCATTGTATCAATGTAATTCATGAATGAAAGAAAAAAGTACGTTCATATGCCAATCAATAAAATAACTTGGTCAGACTTGCTAGCAATTGCTCAGATCTAGACTATTCCTGTAAGTTAGTCGATACTGGTAAACCCTTTTTCTGGCTAATACGCTGTTAAAACAGCCAGTAAGAAACGCAATACAATTCATGGACACTATTTGTGGTGGAGGTAAATTTTGTAAGAAACATTGATCAGTTTTACTGTATCAATATCATTCACGAATGGCCAACTAGCTGTTGAAATGGCGAGAGGAAAAATAGGATTTGTTCAGGGTAAACACGAGGCTGTCTTGGTATCCGTTAAATTTACAACTCTGGGGTGTAGCGGTTAACAACACAGCCTTCCATTTGGGCGACCTGGGTTTGAATCTTGAGAGGGCCATGCATTTTACTGCAAGCCAGCTGAACTAGGCTTGCCTGGTTTCTTGTTTGGTACGACGTATGAAAAACACTTTGGTACCCCACAGTGGTACCCTAAAGAAAAATTGCTATTTTTCAACTGCCCCTTCAGTCACTTCATCCTGGTGCTGGGCCTGCAAGGCTGCAATGCAGTAAGAGAGGAGCATTGATTGTTGCCTTTATGAAGACTTAATGGGAACATCCCTCAATTCACATCTTGGATAATTGCTTTTGAGAAATTCTGTTTAGTTTGATGAGGACTTGCCATTGATCATCAAAACCACACATTTTCTCAAATGGGAACTAACAACAAGTCAACTCAATATGGCAACTGAACGTATTTGAAACCCTGGTTTCTCCAAATACTATCACTGGAATATTGTGGAAATCCTTACTTGCTGTCTTGTATCACTGGGGCCATGCTTCCAAATATCAAGGACATCTCTGCTAATCTTGAACTTGAAGATTTAAATTGTGTAAAACTTGTGTAAGTTAACCCAACAAAATGTAAATATAGTTCAACACTTTTCTATGTTGGTAGAAAGGATTTATATTAATTTTGAAAATGTTAGCATGTGTGACGGCCCGCACTAGGATGTGACTGTTTCAGTCCTCACCTGTCTGATTACTAATCTTGCCAACGTCACACGGTACACAGTCAAAGCAGCACAGAGGCTCCCCATGACGGACAGCCTTCCTGAATCCTGGAGGACAGCTGGCACTGCACACGGAGACCACCACCTGAGCACCATGAAGGGGTTACATTGGTCTGTAAGTGTAACCATTAACCATTTTTCTTAATTCAAATTAGAAAGCTGTTTTTCATTGCATGAATCTCCCAGTGGAATCAAAAGTATTTACCCCCCTTGGACTCATTCACATTTCATTGTTAGAACATGAAATCTAAGTGTAGTGCATAATGTTAAAATAAATGAACATATGTATAACGCTGTAGGCAGGCTACAAGCGCAGGTAGAACAGAGGATCTTTTGTAGATATTACTTAGTAACAAAAACCTTTCAATATGACTATAACCTTTGTTCCTTGAAGGAAGGAATGAGGTGCCCCAATGCATGCGTCAAGCAAATCTGTGAATACAAATACAATTATGCCTGATAAGACCCTACAGGTATGTAGCAATGGGAGCCCCACCTCCGGTGCTGTAAATTACCCAGCTACACCTGCATACACTGATATCAGAACTGCTCTTCACAGTGACTCGGAACGGCGTATTCCCCCAATGTGTGGCATCTCGTTACCTCCCTCCGGAAACAAAGGATATAGTCATGGTGACAAAAATGGGAACAATGGGTGCAACAATGGGAGCAAAACACAGTGCCGCTATGCCATAGAGGCAGAATACCGACGTGAGGGGCAGAATCAACCCACCCAAAATCACAGGAAATTGTCCGGTTATGTAAGGCTGCCTGGCCATCCGTCAACGATGTCAAAAGCATCAATAGCGCAAGCCAGGGTCAGTGACAAAACAGACACATGGAAAAAAACACATGAGCAGGTTGCAAATTTCAGCCATTTACAAACCTACAAAGAATATCCAGGGGCCGCTACCCCGCCAGTGGAGAGCACACACACAGACCAGGATGTGGCACCTGACACCCGCCACTGCTATAGACCTACCCAACATGACCGAGGGGAAGATACATCGCCAGAGCAAGTCACAAGACAAAATAAATGCCACAGGATAGGAAACCACTATTCCGGTCCAGACAATGCAGACACAACTGTGCAGATGTTAGCTTATGTCAGTGGCCGAGGTATATTAAGAATGTTGCTGGACAAGGCCATGTAGGTAAGATTAAGAGCCCTAGGTACTCAAAGTAGTTAAATAATAAGGTTATTTATCATTTGGGAGGAAGCACGTGAACAATGACTCAAAAGGAGGCAAAGTCTGAATACTATATAAAAAAATAGTTTTATTCACAAATATCTATGAATTAAAAAGAAGCTAAAACCGTACATTGGATCTTGCCACAGGCAGAGGTAAGTCCATGGGGGGAATCCCTGGGTTCGGAGCCTGGGTCAGCCGCTCTCTAGCCTCTAGTAGAAAGTCGCAATGCAAACTGCACGGACCAGCCACACGCTCAAAAAGAAGAGGACATGTATGGCAAAATCCAAACCCACCAGCAAGCACTGTAATCCTGTGTACGCTCCTTTCCCAACACACAACATATGGCCCGTACTCATGATCTGCCCAGGACGTAGATTAAATCCTTTTACGGGCCCCGTGTGTGGAGAAGTTCACCTTGTACCTGCTGATTCTGCAGCTCCCTGGAGATCCACGCCAACTGCCTCTGCCAGGAACTGTCCTCTCTGCACCAGTCGGCCTTCTTGTTGTTTGTCTCTCCCCCATTCTCACCTCTCCCATGTTCTTTTTTCTCATCTCTTCGTTCTTCTGATTTAAAGTCCCACCTCTGGCCTGTTCTCATAGGTCCTTGTCCATCGGCCAATAAGCCGCCAATGAGGACTGTTGAACAGACGGACACACTCATGAACCACTAATCCTTGGGCCAGTGGGGGTCCACAAGAAGGTGGGTCAGATTCTTAAAACGGACTCTGCCCACTGTGGGCGAACAAGATTCAAATGTGGAAATGTGGAAAGGAAAGCCAGCCACAGGATTGGCACAGGGATCAGATGCAGCTACCGACATCCAGTCCAACAAGGGAATCCTGCACCGGTGTCAAGCACGAGCCCGGCCAAGCCTCCATCCCCTGCCTTTAGTCATAGAAGCAGATGGAGCAGACAAACCAAACCCACCATTGGAGCCCATGACAGACTACAAACACCAAAGGAGAACCCACCAACAAGAGAGGTCAGATGTAGTTGGCAAAAGCAATCACAGAAACTGAGAGTCCATGTCCCAGAAAAGTAGAAGCACATTCTTAGCCGAACCCATCAGACACACCACGTGAGAATCATTCTACGCAAAGTAGAACCTGCATGGGCGAGGACAAGGTAGAGAACATAACCACACAGAGCAGAGAATGGCAAAAAACAGTCTCCATATAGCAATAGACTGTGAACCATAACCTTGTAGTAACCAACTACAAACAACAATGCTCATGGAATGTAACCCAAGATTGACAGTTAAATTGCAGAGTAGCAGAGAGCACATTTTGCCAAGAACTGTATGAAAACATTTTCTATGTTCCACTATTAAAAAGCTAGTTAAACAGGTGTGACTTTTGCCAAACACAGCAGTATGTTAATTGCAGTAAATCAGTGAATACAGGTGTAGCTGGGTATTTTAAATTATGGGAGTTGAGCTCTGTTGCTACACACACATAGGGCCATATCAGGAATGATTGTATTTGTATGCACTGATAAGCCAAAACATTACGACCACCTGCCTAATATGCTGTTGGTCCAGTGGTTGCTGTCAAAACAGTGCAGACCCACCTAGGCATGGACTCTACAAGACCCCTGAAGTTGTCCTGTGGTATCTGGCACCAAGACATAAGCAGCAGATCCTTCATGTCCTGTAAGTTGTGAGGTGGAGCCGCTGTGCATCGGACTTGTTAGTCCAGCACCTCCCAGAGATGCTCAATCAGATTGAGATCGGGGGAATTTGGAGGCCTGCGCAACACACTGAACTCTTCATTATGTTCCTCAAACCATCCCTGAACATTGTGTGCAGTGTGGCAGGATGCATTATCTGGCTGAAAGAGGCCACTGTCATCAGGCAATACCATTGCCATGAAGGGGTGTATCTGGTCTGCAACGATGTTTAGGTATGTGGCACATGTCAAATTGACGTCCACATTTATGCCCACTGCTCCAAGGTCCATTTCCGACAGTTGCGTGCCCATTGTTGGTGCTTTTGACAGTAGATGGGGACATAATGAGCACTCTGACCGGTCTTCGGCTACTGAGCCCCTTGTGCAGCAGGTTGTTGTGACACATTTCTCCCGTTACCATAATTTACTTGTGCCATAGTAGACCTTTGGTCAGTTCGGATCAGTCGGGATAGCCTTTGTTGCCCTCACACATCAATGAGCACATCAATGGGCTCCCAACACCCTGTTGCAGCTCTGTGGGTTGTCCATCCTTGAACCGGTGTCGCTAGGCACTCACCGCTACCAACTGGGAGCACCCGGCAAGCCTTGCTGTTTCTGAGATGCTCTGACCCAATTTTCTGGCCATTACAATTGGCTCTTGTCAAAGTTGCTCAAGTCTTTACTCGTGCTCATTACTCCTGTATCCAACACGTTGACACGGCAGGCCTGCCATGCCAGGACCTAACAGTCTGCAGACAGTTCTGAATTCATTACAAAAACAAAACAGAATCATTAATTGTGTTCACTAACCAAATATTTTCTTAATTATATATGCAATTAATTAAATTAATTCAAGTTACAGATTTTTTTTTTGCTTTTTTATGTTGATCATTGGCAAAAGCTCCTAATTAAATACAGTTTGAGGGTGGGTGAATACTTTTGAGTAACACTGTATTTAATGAAATCCAGACCTATCCCATACTTCCCTACTTACCGCCATCTTAACCTACATAACTTCAACAGTTGGCATCTGATGTAGGTAAATACACAGTGTGAGCAGCTTGCCTTGCTCTGATGCCCTGCCCACACTATCTTCTCTTCCTGGATCACCAGCTCCTTCCCAGGATCCTTTGTTCCATCGAACACACCCACAGTAATAAACTCGATGTTGCCACTAGAGCCCTTCTGCCAGTTGATGATGTCATAGTACGGGATGGAATCCCCTTTCCAGTCAAACTTTATCGTCTCTCCAGCGATAGAAAAGTCCACTTCTTGTAGATAATGCTGCAGCTTTTAAATTAATTAAAAGGAAATTATAGAAATAGATATGATTTTTTTGTCAGACTGGCATGATTCCCTATAATTGTAATAACCATGCACAGCAGTGCATAGTGTGTTGCTTACCTAGTATTGATTTTTCAGTCTAATTAGACAGTTTTACTGTGCAGCAAGGGAAATGTTACATTCTTATATTTTTTTTTTAATGTGTGATTTTGCACGTCGTTTATTGTTTGAAAAATCAGCTATTCAAAGATTAATTTGCCCTTGTTATAATGTGGCTCAATTGCTGACAATTTGAAGATTCAATCCCCTGAATCTAAACCCAAAAATACCTCTGACTTTGATAATATTTTCACAGCTTCTGCCTTTTTTCATCATGTTGCAGTTACGGTAAAGCTCAACTCTTAGGCAGCCACCAGATCACTTCTTCCACTATTTGTATGCAAATTAATACACCAATTAGACACATTTTATAATCACATCAGAATCAAATAGGATCCAAACTTAATCAATTTTGATTTGTGCCTATTGTCACATTTGCATTGTATGCATTTTATTGTGTCAAATAATTTGCATGATTTCTAGAAATTCAGATTCTGAAGATTCCTGTAAACAGGAGAAAATAGCGGGCAATTCAGAATTCTGCAACCAGTGTCCAATTTTTTTGAAAATGTGTAAAGTCTGTAAACAGTACATGCTGTCTAGCATAAAACCTTGGTTATATAGTATATACACAAGTCCTACATTATAAGTATCAATTTTCAAACACTTAGAAAGAATCAGCATCAGCACACTATATATTTGACACAATGGAGATTGTGACAAAACCTGTACCTGCCACGGATAAACAGTGTTGCTGTTAGCACAGGAGTGGTTGAGGAAAGGCCCTGTCCCAGGCTGGCAATAGAGGAGGTTGTGCATGGAGTGGGCCACTGCATACACAGCCTTGTAAACATTATAGGTCACTCTGGGGCTGGAGGTATTCATGTAGGCTGAATGTTGATCAAGGATAGCCTCCTGTCCTGAGCAGGGGGCAAGCAGGGGCCTAGAGGGGGACTGAGATGGGGAGGAGGAGCAGCCGTACAGAGCCTCCCACAGCTCCTGCACCATGTGGTTGGAGGGGTACCTGTCAGGGTTAACCGTCAGAAGATAGTCCCGGAGACCTGAGATATGGCCCTGCCTGATCCCAAAGCCGATTGTGCCTCCGAGGTAAGTGTAGTACTTGCTGGTGGTGAATACGGAGGCAGTGACCCAAGCCTCGCTGGCCACCCACTGGATCCCTGTCACGTTCTGCTCCATGTAGTCCTTCAGAAATGGTGTCATCTCCCCCTCAGCAGAGAACACCACCACCACCCTGGCTGTGGAGCTACGCATCACCTAGAGAGGAAAGGCAGACAGAAGAGACATAAAAAATAGAGGATAGTTGAAAAGAGAATGGAGGGTGGCTGATGAATGACAGATGGAGGAGGAGTTTAAAAGGGAAGATGCATAGGTAAATTGAGAGGCTGGGGGAAAACATGGCATGTATAATCTCTCACTTGTAGAAGGCTATTTTGTACATGGAAGAGACGTTGTGGCAGAACACTACCTCTCCCTGCTTCGGTTCATACCTCTATGATCTCCAGGGCCTTTTGATGGTTGTAGAGCAGGGGAATCATCTCCTGGTATGCCACACACACACCTGTCCCCTTCAGCTCCCTCAGCAAGCCCTGGAGGGCGAAAAGGCCATACGCATGGTCCCCACGCACAACCCCAACCCAGCGCCAGCCGTATCGCACCAGCAGCTGGGCCATAGCCTTTACCTGGAATAAGAGATTAGAGGGGCAAACCATGCTGTAACGAGGATGAGGGACCAGGATATGAATAAAGGAGTGTTGCAATGTACTTTACTGCCCTTCAACAGCAAGTGCTATTAGGGTTACTCAGATTTACTTTCTGCTGCATCTTGAGAGGTAATCCTCATATTTATATGTTCACCTGGTAGTCGTCGTTTGGAATTACTCTGAAGAAGTTGGGGTACTTTGCCCTGTCACTGAGGCACGCACACGATGAGAAATAGCTGATCTGGGGATAAACTTCTTGTTGATTTGTACTCAAAGACATACGTACACTCATATCCACAGTAACACAGAGAATCAGAAAGGTTATACAGTTTCATATGTCCCCCGGTTGATTGTTGAGTGAAGTGATAAAAGGTCAAATCTAGCAAAGCTGAAGTCATGGCCCATAGAAAATGCACTTCGGACTATTGCATTACTATACAAATTGACTATCTTTTTGACACTGAACAGCAACCTAACTGATTGCTTAATAGGACCTGCTACAGAAAACTATGAATTTTATTCACTTTCTGTCTCTCAATATTTCATGAGCTATAATATAGTGAACAATTAATTTAATTCTGTTTTTTAAAAGAGTTTTATATCATACTCACATATGTGGTTGTTAGATTTATAACAACTGTCATTTTATTTAAATTGTGATGACCGTTGCTAGGAAATCCGTCATGTTGCTAAATTTGAAGGTTAACCCTACCATTGGAATTGTAAAGGGCTGCAGACTTTTGGACACAACAATTGACTGAGCAGAACCGGATTCACCAATGACAACCAAGAGAGGAGAGGCACTGGAACACATTGGCGCATGAGCCTGGAACGGTCCATTTAGCACAGCCAGAGCAGCCCTCTGCCCCGTTAGAGGATAGGCACATGAGTCAAAGATCTTGTAGCCCAGTGTGTGGTTGGGCAGCAGCTTCCCACTCTGATTGATCTCCTCCACCGCCAGCCTCATGGCAAGAGCCCAGCGGAAAGCCCTCGGGTCAAAACTGTAAAGAGAGAAAAAGAATGATACAAGCAAAACAGATGTTGGATTGAGAGAAAGGCTGAAAAGGTGCAACAGAGCAAAGGAGAGTGGGAATGATGGAGATTGAGGCTCAAAGCAGGTAGGAGAGACAAAGAATGGAGAATAAAAAGAAAAAATATTTCATGTATTTCATGTGCCATTTCCGGTAAACGCTGAAAACTGACCCATTGCACTTGACGGCTGCTGGTCTGTACATATAGTTGATGTCCGGCATCTCCTGGTTGTAGTGCAAGGGAAAAATACCCCCAATTATATAATCTCCATCCGCCATGAACGCAGGCTCAAAGTCATTCTGCAGAACACATTGTGAGGCTGAGTCTGGGATCGGGGAGGGGGGAAATGTGAGGCTAGAGACAGAGGAAGATAGGAGCCACAAGAACAACAGAGTCATCATTACTACTCACACTCTTCACACAAAGGGCAAGAGCACTGTTATATATATATGGCTATATCACTCATCTCTGCATGTCATTAGTGACAAGACCGGCTCAGGATTGGACTGGCTCAGCATTCAGAATCAACGTCCCAAAAGGGTTTGATTGACATACTCTACAGGGGTTGCTTGTAATTAAGGCAAGAACTAGAGCACAGTTGTTGTTTATTTCTTTAAAGCATGACTACAGCATGACTGAAGTGTACCACTCTGTTTCAGCAACATATGAGGTAATTTGGTTAAGCAATATCGTTATCATGAAAATGTGATAATTGAACCTAACAATTGGTTAATTACTTGCTTGACACATTCCACAGAAAGGCACTAAACATCAGAAAAAAAGATTTTATTTCAGTTTGACAGTAGGTAAATCAGAAAAAATATTAAAAATGAATGTTAATCTATACAGCTGAAAGGTTTCCCCATAAGATTATGTTTAGTATTCCTCTCAGGCTTCAGCAGAATGATGTAGCACTTTGGAGAGAACAGACAAAACAGCAGGCCAAAGCTGGAGGCCAAAATAGCAAAGATCTGCACAGCTACCGCATACTTCCCAGGAGAGCTAACGTAAGTTGGGATGAAGGAGATCCAGACTGCACAGAATATGAGCATGCTGAAGGTGATGTACTTGGCCTCGTTGAAGTTTCCTGGCAGTTTTCGGGCCAGAAAGGCCAAGATAAAGCACAAGCAAGCCAGAAGGCCGATGTATCCCAGAACAAACCAGAAAGCAAGTTGTGATCCCACGCTGCACTCCAGAATGATCTTGGAATGATAGGCCTGGGTGTTCTTGATGGGGAAGGGTGGGGCTGCGATGAGCCAAGCAGCACAGATCAACACCTGAACTAGGGTGCAGCAGAATATGATAACCCTCTGCTGTTTTGGCCCCAGCCACTTCATGATGTTGTCGCCAGGCCTGGTTGCAGTGAAGGCAGCCAGGACCACCAAAGTCTTGCCTAGGACGCAGGATATGCAGAGGGAGAAGGTGATGCTGAAGGCAGTGTGGCGAAGCATGCAAGACCAGGAGGTGGGCTTGCCAATGAAGACAAGCGCACACAGGAAGCACAGAGTCAGGGAGAGCAGGATGAAGAAACTCAGCTCAGAGTTGTTGATACGGACAATGGGAGTGGTCCTGTGATGGAGAAAGACCATCAGGACAGTGGTCGTTAGGCAGGCACCAACTACAGCTATCACCATCAGGGCTATCCCCAATGCATCATGGGATAGGAACTCCACCACTTTAAGGATGCATAGTGTTCCATCAGCATTGGACCAGAAGTCTTCAGGACATGCTTCACAGTCTAGAGAATCTACAGAGACACACGGAGAGCAATGGGTTTAGGACTTGAACCTTGGACAAGATGTGCATAGGGGAGTCAATTTTATCTACGTTAGAGAAACTATACAATCATTCAAGTATTTTCCTCACAAGATAAGTGTCAGTGTTTTGGGCACCCCTTTTTTTATTGAACATTGGTTATCGGCATTACTAATTGGATTGGGACCAATGATTTGCAAATTTTTTGCTGAATTATTTATTATATAATTACTCATTTTGATAGTATTCAAAGATTGTTGGCAATAATTTCAGACGGGATTGTTTCCTCACCTGTCTGATTACTAATCTTGCCGCTGTCACATGGTAAACAGTCAAAGCAACACAGAGGCTCCCCTCGACGGATAGCCTTCCTGAATCCTGGAGGACAGCTGGCACTGCACACGGAGACCACCTAAGCACCACAGAGACCAATATTCAGATACTTATCTATAGGTAAGTCTATTGCATTTCGCTGTAACAACAACAATTATGTTTTTCTAGCCACTGGAGGGCACTGAATAATTGGAAATATGGGTCCGTAATTGAATGACTAAATGTTGATACCCAGGGATGCAATCTCTCTACAAAATGAAAGGCTTTCTGGGATGTATTTTGGAAGCAACACCAGGTGCAGAAACCTGTGCTCATTTGATTTATCATTTGATTTTATTTGTCCACTACAGCGTAGTTGAATCATATCCAAAATAGTAGTATCCAGGGGATTTAATTCCTAACATTGGCTTTATAGACTAGAGTTCTGTGGTGAGGTCTTGAGCATAAGACAAGGAAAACAAGTTTTGGAACTTGTGAATTAAATAACTTGTAGTACAAACTTCAAAATGCAAGCATGAAAAAACATTCAACAAACCACATCCAACACCTTATGTCTTCTGCATTCTTTGGTCTTCTACATTTACCATGCGGATGCACTTACATCCAGGTCTCTACAGAAGGCCAACAGTTGGCTGCTGATGTATTTAAATACACAGTGTGAGCAGCTTGCCTTGCTCTGATTCCCCTCCCACATTATCTTCTCTTCCTGGATCACCAGTTCCTTCCCAGAATCCTTTGTTCCATCATACATCCCTACTGTGACAAAGCGGGTAATTCCGTCTTTCCCTCTTTGCCAGTTGATGAGGTCATAGGACGGGGTGGCATCCCCGTTCTGGTCAAAGTTCACCTCCTCTCCAGATACAGTGAAAGACACATCGTGGAGATAATACTGGAGCTATGAAAAACAGCCACACAGAAAGATGACTAGAAGAAAATTGTGGTTAATAACTATCATCCTTAAATCCATGTAATTTAAACCAGGCAACTGATAACATATGATCTCCCACTAATGTGTAAACAGGATGTTTATGATCAATCCACATTCACCCATATCAAACAGATGAAGAGGTAATCACGTGTTACTATTGTAGCAGCACCATGTGGTCAATGTTAATGTTCTTGCATACATTTGTGTTTATAATGTGTACTAAAGGCTGTTGCCGTATGAACAATCCTGACCAATTTAAATGCATTTATTTGCCAGACCACTCCAATCACAGTTAATTTGTCAGTGGTGGCACTTGTGTTTCAGATGTTCAGAAACATATTGTGTGAGCTGGGGAATTTGTCCACAGATGAAGCATACCAAGACTCAAGCAGGTTCATTACTCTGTGCCAAAGGAGTAGCGTTCTAATTGCTTACACCTAAATGTAAAATGGCAGAACATCAATCTTTGCAAACATTATAAGTTATTTAGGCAAGAGAGAAACCATTTTCCCAAAAAGAGGGTTTTACACTAGAACCGCCAGGCCTGTTTGAGCCCCAGTAACCACCAGAGCCGAATGCTGTTTGGCATCATTAGAATACTAATCATCCTTATTAGAATAGACCTTCTCCTCCACAGCATCTCCATCCAGTCAGAACATGAGTTCATCTACTAAGTCACGCTCAAACTGTATAGAAGTCTACAAAATGATGAATTACAGAATTTTTATTTTAAATGGATAATGAATTTGAAAAATGCAAGAATGTGTTTGTATTGAAGGTCCCATACAAAAAACTGCAAAAAAAAAGATAGAAAGAAAAAGACGAGGTCTGAAATGATTTCAATGCCAGTGCATAGCTCTAGTATCAAAGATTATTGGCATAAAAGATTTATTTATAGGACCAAGAATATGTTATAAAAAAAACAAGAAGGGCTATTGGAAAAAGACAAGGTCCAAAACTGATAGGCTGTGAAGGGCGCGTCTTTGCAAGTCTCTCCCGGGGGCTGTAATGGGGCTATCGAGTTGATTTCAACGCCAATGCATAGCTCTATTCTCCTACATTATTGGCATATGTACGATATTTCTAGAGGTGACATGAATAAGTTACAGAAAAACCAAGAGTAGTTAGTATAAAAAGATGAGAAATTGTCAGAATTTTGTTTTGTCAATAATTATTTTGCCTAATACATTTGTCGTCAGTAAAATATTAATCATCAGTAAAATCTGCAGAGAGAAGTCAAAGAGAGTTGATAGGATGTGTGTGAGATTTTGTTTATCTTTCCTTACTAAAATAATGTAGATACATTTTAAATTTAATTTCATAAATTTGCCTACACAATATGCTGAGTAGCCTATATCATTTGTATGAAGTTTCAATAATAGCCTAAATAAGTTTTCATTCATCTGGGAGTAGCGTGCATTCATTTATTGATGTCATGCATTCAGCGAGGGGTGATTAGCTCCTGCGTACGATTTGGATACCAACGCTAAGTGGCGTGGGCTGTTGGCGGAGTAAATCGAAAACGGGGGAAAAAGGTAGTCTCTTATTCGTTTTCTGTTTATCACTTCAAAATTCTGACAACCACACTTATTTAGGAAAAGTCATGGAAGGAGGAGGGTGTAGCTTTCAAAATGTCGTGACCATTAACAGTTAGCAATTTCAACAGTTTCTCATAGAATCACTATCTGGCCGTTCATTGTAATTTGTTAAATATTGGTAATGGGTCTGTGTAGCTCGGTAAGTGCATGTTACTTGTAAGCAGGAAAGTGTATACATACATCATTGTGTAACACAATATTAATTGTGCCTAAGTTTCATCCAAATCAAGTAACTATCAAGAGAATGCATGTGACATACGCAAAAATACGTATGCTGTTAAATACTTATCTGAAACACGTTCAGTTGAGGAACATAACTTCCTTAGAAGAAGCATATCACGTTTTGTGCAGATTAGTCATTCAGAGCCAGATCAGTGTTTTGCACCCATTAGTATATGACAGAAATTCCATCAAGATGGAAATGGTATAATGTGGCAAATGTGTTTGCAAGAGGCATCATTCATCTATGTTTGTTCAAATTTTGGCCGGATGTGTCCAAGATGTCATTTGACATATTGTAGGGAAACCTATTTGTTGAAGGTTTCACTGTATACAGAATATAACAATATGCTTTTTTACATGTTGAATTGGCACATACCTGCCAGGGATATACATTGTTGCTGTTAGCACAGGAGTGGTTGAGGAAAGGCCCTGTCCCAGGCTGGCAATAGAGGAGGTTGTGCATGGAGTGGGCCACTGCATACACAGCCTTGTAAACATTATAGGTCACTCTGGGGTTGGAGGTATTCATGTAGGCTGAATGTTGATCAAGGATAGCCTCCTGTCCTGAGCAGGGGGGAAGCAGGGGCCGAGAGGGGGACTGAGATGGGGAGGAGGAGCAGCCGTACAGAGCCTCCCACAGCTCCTGCACCATGGGGTTGGAGGGGTACCTGTCAGGGTTAACCGTCAGAAGATAGTCCCGGAGTCCCGGGATTTTCCCAGCATGGATGGCGAACCCAACAGTTCCGTCTAGGAATGGATACAATTCCGCCAGCAAGTTGGCAGTGACCCAGGCCTCGCTGGCCACCCACTGGATGCCTGTGATGTTCTGCATGACAAACTCCTTGAGGAAGGGATAGAACTCTCCTTCTCCAGAGAAGACCACCACTACCCGAGCTGTGGAAACCCTCATCACCTCAAGAATCTGCAGAACTCTCTCTCTACTATAGTCTTTCGGAATCATCTCATCATAAGCCAGACATACATCTGTGTTCTGGATCTCCGTTTTTAGTCCCTGTAGTGCAAAGCTGCCATAGTCGTGGTCTTCCCGGACCACACCAACCCACTTCCAACCGAAACGCTGCAAGAGGCTTGCAATGGCTTTAACCTGATGGTTATCATTCGGCACCACACGGAAAAATGTTGGGTATTCTTTTCTGTTGCTCAGGCATGAGCAGGTGGAGAAATAGCTGATCTAAATCAAGAAAGAAAAATGTATTTTAACTTAAGAAAGATGTGTTTAGACATGACTTAAAATGTACCACAAATGTGAAAGTGTTGATTCACAAGCAAAAAACGACTTAAAAATGCCATTGATCATCTTTTTTTTTTTCACAAGAGTCCCCATTTAAATTAAAGATTAAAACCAGAGTCATCTATTGAATACAAGTTCCAGGCAAATGTGGACAGTGTTGTAGGGGGTTAGAGAAAATAGAGTCATATTACATTAAATAAATACAAATATTTTTGTCAATACACCCCAAAACACACAACAAATATAATTTATGAATTTTCCAGACCTCACGAGATATAGTCAGTGTCTTCTCAGTTTTCAAGAAATATTATTCAGGGTGTTTGTTCATGTTTGTTCTGCATGCTTGGTTGAAGACAAGGGTTGCTCCTCTTTTTTGAGCCAGCTACCGCTTTGCTACTGCAGCACAGACTGAGATCAGTACCTGCACTCTCTGTATTGGGTAGCTCAGTTAGTAGAGCATGATTTGTGGGTATGATTCCTACAGGGAGCCAGTATGGAAAAATGATGTAAATATATGCAGTCTGTATTGGACAGGAGCATTTGTTAAATTACATGAATGTGAAGTGTGAACCCATTCATGAATCATGTATATGCCATTAATACAAATGGTATAATATACAATATAAACCAAATCAGTTATGTGAGTCATTATCTGGATTACACTCCTCATAAAACAATCATAAGTATTGTATTTATTTACTTATTTCCAATGTTAAACTATGTTAAAATCGACAACGGTTGACAAGGGCACTGTTCAATAGCCACAGAGTCACGGACAACCTGTTCTTTTAATTATCTGGTTAGCTGTTTACTCCAAAATCTGCTTAGTGTGAAAATAATTGTACCAGTGAGCGAAAGAGTGCTAGATCAAATCCCAGGTCTGGAAGTGTGAAAAACCATAAACAAACCAATATTTAGTTTTTTCCTGCAAGAGTTGCTATTAACAATATAGGATCATTTAGCTTGCCTATCCAAGTGTCTCACGGTAAATAGGGATATGCAAAAAACACAACATTTCTATTTCACGCCAGCACACCTTAAAAAATGACCTGTATTTGAAAGCTTGTATTTACCTTGAATGCCTTGTTTGCAGTTTGAATAAAAAAATATGTATTCATAAATTAACTGAAATTACATGAAAAATATCTATCCCGATTTGAATACTCGGCACTGTGTAGTTCTGCCCATGGTATATCACCTGTATTTAGTGATTATTTTCTGGTTGACTTCACAGAGTACTGTCACCTCTGTGAGGTGTTGCTTTGTTTACATCTTATAGTTATGATATCTCATTGGAAGGTAACTTTAATATTTATGCTATTGGTCACAAACTAAACAAATCTGGTGCTTATAAGGATCTTAGATAAATTATATTTCATTGTTTATGTTTCCTGCCTGTTATGGAGAGACTCTAGTAATATAAACTAGAATATGCCTTCTATCATGTATCATTTTACCATTCTTGCCATCAGCTAATTTATTCCTGTTTGCATCTATCCTGTCCATCTTGAATCTTGATGAATTCTTTTCAATAGGCTGTTTGATGTTTTTATGGGAAATTTGTAGTTTTCATGGGACACATATTTCTGCATTCACAGATCATCTGCAACAGCATTAACAGCATTATTTTCTTTCACTCGAGATCCCCCATATTTCTTCATTGGATTCTAATTTTTACCGTATAATTTCTTTTTCAACATATTTTCTATCAGCACCAGCAGAAACGTTCTCAAACCATCACTCACCATGGGTATACAAAATGGCTGCAGAGTTCTGGACAGAACGATGGACTGTGAGGAGCCGGACTCTCCTACCATGGCTAGCAACGGGCTGCCACTAGAGCACATAGGGCTCTGCTCTTTACCCTGCTCATTTAGCACTGCCAAAACTGCTCTCTGAGCCGTGACGGGCGTGGCACAAGAGTCAAACATTTTGTAGCCCAGTGTGTGGTTGGGCAGTAGATTTTCATTCCGGTTGATCTCCTCCACCGCCAGCCTCATTGCCAGAGCCCAGCGGAAAGCCCTCGGGTCAAATCTAAGCGCAAAGAAGGAGAGAGAATATCCTCAATCCACTTTAACTTGTGGTCAATGTACTCTGAATAATACAGCTGAAGAGCAGTTTTTGAATCAAAAATAAATGTGGTGAGTATCCAACTACAGGACACAGAGTATGCCTTCAATGATAAACAGGAAAAGAGAGATAAAAAAGTAGAAAACACAGAATGGGTAATAGGCACGGATAATGCAATAAACTTTTTTGTGCAATAAATACATTGTAGCAATTTTATTTCAAGCCAAGCTCACCCACGACACTGTACTGCCACCGGCTGGTCTTTGAAGTCTGTACCCGGCAGCTCCACCCGGTAGTGAAGGGGAAATATACCCCCCAGTATGAAGTCCCCCTGGGATGTGAATGCAGGCAGCTCTAAGGGCCCCTGTGCCGTGCAGTACGGCTGTGTATAGGTGAGTTCTGTCAGAGGGAATATAGACACGGAGTAGAACAGGGACCACCATTGAAGAAAATACATCCTCAGACTGGTTCTGTTTCTAACGGTGGTTGTCCTTCAGACAGTGACTGGGCCAGTGTAGGCAGTTGTTTCAGGGTGTTCTGTTATATACTCATCAGTCATGCTTTCATGTGATCACCCCCCTCCCCCTCTCAAAATGAATATGCATGTCTTTGAGATGCTGGGTGGTAGGACCGGCATATTGTAATATGTTCATAATGCAGAAACTTAAAGAGGATGGTTCCTAGGTTTCTGTTATGTTCTGGCATGGCAGGCTAGCAGTGCCAGTAAATCGAACGCCCTCTCTCCCTCACTTCATCATGGACAGCTATTTTCTTTGATTATTGCCCCCCACCTGTTTTCCCTGATCACGGACCCTATTTAAGTTGCAGCTTCTCCATTCATGCCGATCTTTGTATTGGTTTAGGTTCATAACGCTTTGTTTCGGTATCGTCAGGTTTCTTAATCTCCTCCGTTCTACCTGCACCTATGTCCTGCATCATCCTTCAACGTGGCAGGTCTTTTGTGATTAGTGTTGGTTCAATGTGAAACAATAAACGTTAGAGCTCTTCAGTTACTCTTAGCAATTCACAGAACTCTGTCTTAATTAATCACTTGCTAAAACATTTGCTTTACCATGCTGGAAAATATATATAGCACAGAATGAGGCACTGCTCTCCTAATTGGTTGTTTTTTGGTGATGTTCAGGGAATAATTTTATCCATATCATCCTTTGATCACATTAAACCATGTAGCACCAAGAGGTTTCAGGCAGATAACCTCTAACACATTAAATGTTATGTGAGTGAGTATGGCACTAAAACAGTAAGCTCACCCAGCAGCCTGGGGTGGTCCAGTATTCCAAGCTGCTGCTCCCAGTGCACATGTTCCGTTGCAATGTGGATTAGAATCCGACCTACAGCTCTTTCAGGAAAAACCCTCACAACTGACTGGATTTATAATTTTATTTTTAATTTAATGTTGCACTTATTAGAAATGTACATGTACCTGGATGGTAATCTAAACACACATACCGGTATGTAGGATAATATCAACCAGGCCTTGGAAGACAGGCAGTTAGGTCTGCATGAGCACAGTGAGTATTATCAAACCAACATTTTAATATAGCAAACCTCAAACTGTTTTAAGTTCTCGTTCAGACGTGGGCCTTTACAAACAATGCAAAAAACAAAATAAACACAAAAAATTGTATTAACTTAAGAACAGTAATGGTGAAAAAATACAGTTGTCTTATTCTCCATGTCAGAGACAATCAGCCACAAACATTTAAAATCAGTACATTTCTATTTGGGTGGATTTGCTATAGCTCAAGCACTAGAACACACATGTTCACTGATACCATTATCACACAGTCCTAATCTTTCTCTGAGCATTGTTTTGAAGGAGAAATTCAAACTCCTCGTGTAAAGCTCAATGAATTTGGAACATAATATTATAGGGTGTTGAAAAGACTCCACCAGAAGGGGTCAGAGTTGAACTGCAGTAATACCCTGCAATAAAAAATGGAAATAGGACCTTGTCTACAGTGATGTCATCACCACCTGGTTTACAGGGGCTTATTTATGACCTAAGCCTCCAGCCCCACCATCAGACAATTGAGAACAGGGCTAGAAGCCCTTACTGATCTCACACCATACTGATCTCATACTGATCTCACACCTCAGCCTGGCATGGCACACCCGTCTGCCAAACTCTTTGTGCTTGGCTTTCTCCTGGGGGCTGACTGGGTTTGCTATGTCACAGGCCAGGATGTGTGCACTTTCCTGGGGGAAAAGGACACAAACAGCTTCTATCAGGAGGGAGATGTGGTTATTGGGGGCTTGTTCCCTCTACACCATTGTTCTGTGCCTTCTTTGCCATCATTTCAATGGAACCCGCAACAGACTCAATATGAGCAGTAAGTGACGTGTAATGAAAACATGTTCTCAGTCTGTGTTTCTGGCATTCTGCTAAACCACTTGACATCCTCTTCCCTGAAGTTTCAATGCCAGGACCCTCCGCTGGATGCGCACTATGATTTTCGCGGTGAATGAGGTCAACCGACAAAGGGACCTGCTCCCAAGGCTGACACTGGGGTTCCACATTCGGGACACCTGTGACCAAACGTGCGGGTCCCTGAGAAACTCTCTGCTGCTGGTGAATGGGCAGCCAGATGGCGTCGCAGGCTCCGGGGGTGCAGCTAGCGGTCCTGGCGGGGACTGTGCCGCTGTACATAGAGCAGTGTCCCCCGTCATCATAGGAGATGCCGCCTCTGGGCTGTCTATGGCTGTGCTCAGAACGCTGGGCTCCTTTCACCTACCCCTGGTGAGCCTCCCTTTGCCAGGCCTAAAGTTATGTACACAACACATCTAGCACTGCCAAACAGTCCTCTTCTAGATAGTGAGGGTATATTAATGTTGGCAGAAATTAATATGCCGTAAATAAAGTTATAAGTTATAGGCTATAGAACGTAAATGTCTGGTTCATGCTGTGTATTACTGTTAAGATAAGTGCATTGAAAAGCAAAATAGGTGACAATTAAGCCACATCAAATTTATTGATAAAAAAAATATATTACTTATACACATTATCTTGAGACGTTCTGAAACCCAAGGTTTGCTGTTACTCATCTTAGTCAAAGCCTGGGAACACCAAATAGGCACAATGTTAATTTCTGAGCTCTATTTAGTGAAAAATGTCTTCTGCAGGTTATTAATAGTTAACATTGATTCATGTGGGTGTCCTGTTGGTCAGTTTAACCTGTTTTATCAGGGTTTGTTGATTTTAACACTTCTGTAGCATCTCAAATTTCCACAACAAGCAGTGCCTGCATTATCAGTTGTGTATTTGTCTCTACATGTGTTGAGTCATAGCTTGCATATTGCATGCACGGCCAGTCACATCAACCGACCTTATAAGTGATTTGTTTAGGCCAATATTATTTTCTAGTTAGCTATCTAAACCTAGTGGTATTAGTAACAAAAGCTGGATACTGACCATCCAGGCATGCTGTGTTCTCAAGTGGGCCCCTATTTGTTATTATAATTTTCACCTTAACGTGGCATAGAGCATGGACAAAATGTGGAGAACATTATGGGACAATAGCCTTAGAACTGCGATAAAAATAATGTGTCCGCACAATGGTGAAATTAGTTGAATTGCATGAAAAGGGATTATGAAATGTACAAATCTTGTCTACACCCCATAAAAAAACAGTATTGGCCAGAACTTGCTTTCAAAGTGCAGCACTTTATTCATGACACCGGGAATGTTTGACAGAAATTGACTTGTGTGAAATTGACATTTGATTTTCTTGGCACTGTCAAGTGGGTCCACAAATAACATTATTAAGGTGGGAGACCCCCAGCCAAATCTCATTCAAATACTCCAAAATGCTAAAGCATGGAATGTTTCCTGGATTTATCCTCAATGAAGAAACAATAAATAGTTTGGGAGAGCACATCGTTTTGGGACAAAACATTTTCTAGGGATGGTACACAAAGAAAATACCTTCTGTTTTTTCAAAGGCTTAATCATAATTAGACCTGGTAAAAAAATTCTAAAAGCATTTAAATCAGTTCTTTACAATCCCACAAAGGTTAACTTTAACTGTGGGAGTGTGTTCTCTTACCATTCAACATCATTGTCTGATGGTTCCTATATCTGTTTAATATGATCCACTATACATCATCATACATCAACAAGCTGTAAACATACAACGTATTGTAAAATTATTATAACATCAAACATTTAAAATTCCTCCCCCCAATCTTACTAAAACAGAGACATGTGGAAAAATAGGAAATATAGGACTTTTTCTAGGAAATATAGGACTTTTTCCTGTAAGTAGGAAGTCTACATTAAGAAACTGCATAGACTTTTTAATATTTTTCTTGAAGGGTTTTACTTACTTCAATTAAAGGTACACATCAATACTTGCATTGATTTTATTCAATGTTGATATTTGTTGATGTTTTAATTATTACTTTTTTACAGTGTTTATGTACTGTGCATTTAGAATAGAATCCCTACTCCCTCAGAGGTCAGAGATGTAACTGTCCCATATGCCTTTCACACTTTTACTCCTTATGTGTCTCTAATCTGTTTAAATGCATTGCTATAAACCATTTGCAGTTATCATTAAATTGCGTAGTACGCAATTGTTTTGTTCTTTGCTGCCTTATCCAGTCACTGAAACTCAAATAATGTGTTTTCACAACACTTAAAAACATGTTCCGAAATTCAGATTGATTAATCACTTTGAATGTTTTAATAGAGTACCTCTGTTGTGTATGAAAATACTGTCGGTGTAACTCTTACATTGAGATTAATTTTCAAGCACCATCCAAACACAAGGTCTAACCTTTTCATGGTTCCATTACACATGTTGATTCAAGTTTTTTCTTTTAACACTAATACTGTGAATTTGCTATGACAGGATTGGAAGCATACTATTTAGTGCCCTAAGACTACCTTCAAAATTAAAAATAATTAATAATATAATTTCTCCCCTATAAGGTGTTTATTTGCTTTGCCTTCAGGTGAGCTATTTTGCATCCTGCAGCTGTCTGAGTGACAAGAAGCAATTTCCTACATTTATGCGCACCATGCCCAGCGATGCCTTTCAGATACGAGCCATGGCCCACCTGGTACGCTACTTTAACTGGACCTGGGTGGGCATCATTGGGGTGGAGTCCGACTACGCCCGCTTCGCTATCCAGCTTTTTTTACAGGAGTCCATGAAGTACAACGTGTGTGCTGCCTATGTCCACTTCTACCCTGTAAACCTCTCTCCGCGCTCTGTGATGAAGTTGGTGGACACCATCCAGGTGAGGAAGAATAGAGGGAAAGGTTGGGTGGATTGATCATGCAATCAAGGGGCAACACGCTGCAGTATGATAGTGAGTTTGCTAAATGTTGAAAAAACTCAGAGTTCTGTAGCATCTGGATGCCGTGCAGTTTTGCCCTCAAAAAACATTTGTCAAGTTATTTCACAACCTTTTTCCAAATGTTTCCTATACATTTTAACTCAATTACCTGCTGCAAACTGTACTGAAAATGACAGATTCAAAATTATTATTAATGACAATACTGTACCTAAACCATATATAGACGACTGGGTCAGAGCATCTCCAAAACCGCAGCCCTTGTGGGGTGTTCTTGGTCTGCAGTGGTCAGAACCTATCAAAAGTGAGGAAGGAAAAGCGGTGAACTGACACCAGGGTCATGATACATGTGGAGAGCAGCCCATGTGTTCCGATCCAACAGACCACCTACTGTAGCTCAAATTGCTTAAAAAGTTAATTCTAATACTGATACAAAGGTGTCAGAACACAGTGTATGGCAGTTTGTTGTGTATGGGGGTGTGTAGCGGCAGACCAGTCAGGGTGCCCATGCTGACCCCTGTCCAATGCCGAAAGAGCCTACAATGGGCATGAGAGCATTAGCACTGGACCACGGAGCAATGGAAGAAGGTGGCCTGGTCTGATGAATCATGTTTTCTAGGTATTTGTATTTAGTTTTATATATACATGTATATAAAACTAAATACAACAAACAAGAAATGTTGGATAATGTTCAAAAAATGCTGCACAATTTTGTAATGTAGGATACATGAACCAAACAGATAGTGATGCATCTCTTCAGGTAGAGACCTTTGATTTATATCAATTCCAAGGCAGCTAGCTGCAATAGCATTGTATGTTTAACATATAACTGAAACAATACACAACATTTAAAAGCTTTATCAAATTGAGTTCAGTTTTTGCAATTTGTAGAACACACAAACCTTTCACAGATTCTCTACAACTCATGTCCATCTGAAGTCCACCCATCTCATAGGAAACACTGACTAAGCAATGATTATGTTTGCTTTTTGTTTTTTTTACAGTTAATTGAATGAATTTGGATTTGAATCAACCAACTTTAGTCACTGTGAGGAGACATTCACACAAAGTTCACTCAACTCACAGAATAACACTGACTAATTGATTGTGTTGTCTTTTTTACAGTATATATTGTGTGGAATATTATGATTCTAAAGTTTCAGTTTTTTGCATAGTGGTCGTCCTCTCGAGTTATACTGAATTTTTCGGGGGAATTGGAGCTTCAGAGTATCTTGAGAGAGTGTCAACATCGGAACATCACAGGGCTGCAGTGGATCGCTAGTGAGGCCTGGTCCACCGCCATATCCCTGTGGGGAGAGTTTGGAGATCTCTTGACAGGAACGCTGGGGTTTGCGATCCGGAAGGCTGATGTCATTCCCGGGCTCAAGGAATACCTGACCTTAGGGCCATCAGATTGCAGCGAGTCGGCTTTACTTGCAGAGTTCTGGGAAGACACATTCAACTGTCGATTGAATGGATCATTAAACACTCACTCACACTCTGTCAGTTCCAACAACAGAGAGCCGTGTAGTGGAAAAGAGAATCTGGGGGATGTCTACACAACCTATGGCGATGTGAGCCAGCTCAGAGTGTCTTATAACGTGTACAAGGCTGTGTATCTCATTGCCCATGCCTTACAAGATATGAGCAACTGCGTAGCAGGGCAGGGGCCTTTTGTCAATGGCACCTGTGGGAACCTGAAGCATGTTCAGCCATGGCAGGTGAGTGTATAGCTGAATACTTAGCAATGCCGAATAAAAGCATGTGCTTGTTTCTTATTCACACTCATGCACACAATGGCAGAATTTCGTCTCCTACCCTCCATGCTTCTTTTTCAGCTACTCCACTACATGAAGCAGGTGAAGTTCTCCACCCTTGGGGAGGAGGTCAGTTTTGATCACAACGGTGATCCCATTGCTTCCTATGACCTCATGAACTGGCATAGGGGCCACGATGGCTCTGTTCAGTTGGTCAAAGTGGGGTTCTATGACGCCTCGTTGGGGGATGGGCGAAACCTGGTCATAAATGAGTCTGGGATTCAGTGGCCAGTGGGAAATAAGGTGTGTCCTAAGTCCAGGGTCTTGGTTCTTCGTTTACTTACCAGTCTACTCTTGGTTGTACTCTTGATGTCACTGGAGAAAGTCCACATTTCTTAAATTGCATTTGGCCAGTTTCAAAAGTGTTCTGAAACAACCCCACTGCACACCATTAATTACACAACACATCAGTTACTCTCTGAGTGGTGACTCTCTGCCCCTAGGCAGCTCAATCCGTTTGCAGTGAGAGCTGTCCCCCAGGAACTCGTATGGCCAGCAGGAAGGGAGAGCCTGCCTGCTGCTTTGACTGTATCCCCTGTGCTGATGGGGAGGTCAGCAATCAAACTGGTGCGTTGATTCTCATATTCATCATTCCCCTGCCAGTCATTGACCAGAACTGAACAACATTATAGCTTTTGCGATGCCTTTTTTTCTTTCCTCTCTGTCAGATTCTTTAAACTGCCTAGGCTGTTCTAACCTCACATGGCCAAATGAAGCCAGAGACTACTGTGTCCCAAAGACCATAGAGTTCCTGTCCTATCAGGAATCCATGGGTAAAATCCTGTGTGTTGTATCCACTCTTGGAGCCTGTGTCTCACTCTCTGTCCTGGCGGTGTTCATTATCAACCGACACACTCCCATCGTCCGTGGTAACAACATGGAGCTAAGCCTTTTGCTTCTCCTCTTCCTCTCCGTATGTTTCCTGATTGGACTGTTGTTTATTGGGGAGCCGTCTGATTGGTTGTGTCGGATCCGGTATCCAGCATTTGGGATGAGTTTTGTCCTCTGTATCTCCTGTCTCCTTGCCAAGACCATGGTGGTCCTCATGGCCTTCAGGGCCACAATTCCCGGAAGTGATGTCATGAAGTGGTTCGGTCCCGCCCAGCAAAGATCCAGTGTTTTGCTGTGTACCGCCATCCAGGTTCACATTAGAATTTTGTTTCCTTAACTTCTAAATTGATTTTAAGGGACGCTGAAATAAATGACTAAATTGAATTACTTCATGAGCATTTCGATTAATATTTGCACCTCTGCCCAGCAGGGTCTGATCTGTCTCTTCTGGCTACTGAGCAGACCTCCCTACGCCAGCGTCAACACTGGCCCCCACAGCTCCACCATCTTCATAGAGTGTGCCATGGGGTCGGAGGTTGCCTTCTGGTGTGTTCTGGGATACATTGGCTTCCTAGCCAGTCTGTGCTTTATTCTGGCCTTTCTGGCACGAAAGCTGCCAGACAATTTCAACGAGGCAAAGTTCATCACCTTTAGCATGCTAATCTTCTTTGCTGTGTGGACCACCTTTATCCCTGTCTATGTGAGCACAGCAGGAAAGTACACAGTGGCTGTCCATATCTTTGCTATTCTAGCCTCGGCATTTGGACTCCTGCTCTGCATATTTGCCCCAAAATGCTATATTGTGATGCTGAGACCAGAGAAAAACAGTCGGAAACATATGATGCGAAAATTATGATATATTTGAATTAAATTATTGCTGATTATTATGTACAAATAATTAAAATATTTAATGAGTAAAAAAGGTTAAACAGGTTTGTAATACATTCCCTTTGGAGATATGAGCAATATTGAACATAACATTGAGTATGTTAAAAAAATAGGAATTTGAATAGCAGTATATGCAAATGAATACATTTATAAACTGAATAAAGATGGTTATCCCCTGATTATGGGTTGCATTAATTTTGTTCATGGATCAAAAGTGGACAGAATCTAACACACACACACACACACACACACACACACACACACACAGTAAGTGAAAAAAATATGAGACCACTACAAAATGAACAGTTTCTCTGGTTTTACTATTCATAGGTATGTGTTTGAGTCAAATGAAAATGTTTGTTTTATTCTAAAAACTACTCACAACATTATTCTCAAATTCCAAATATAAATCTATTATATCTATCTATTTGAAGAAAACAACTGGTCAACATAACCAAAAAATGGATTGTTCTCAGACCTAAATGAATGCAAAGAAAACAAATTCATACAACAAGAAAATACAAATGTTTTAACTTAGGAAGTATCAGAAATCCATATTTGGTGGAATACCCCAGATTTTTGTCACAGCTTTCATGCGTCTTAGCATGCTCTCCACCACTCTGTCACAACTCGTTCATCTGAACTCATTTTCAACAGAACACTGTTACAAAGACTTGTGCTTGAGTTTGAAATCCTCGAAATATGTTCAGAGGAAAGGATATCCAGATAGAATTTTAATCCATCATAGTATCATGACTATATTCAGAGTTAAATAATGACTAAATCTTATTTGAAATTTTTCTGAAAAGTTTTAATTAATTTAGAAACAGCAGGTACTTAGATCATTTACTATTCATTTACTATAAACTGTAATTGACAAAAGAAAAATATCTCCCTGCCGTTATATTAACAACCATTATGAAATGAATATTAACCTCTTCAAATGACATTAGTGGATCTGTTTTTAACCCAAACAATGCATGATCATAACACTGACTTCCCAACAAAACATATTTTTGTGTAATGCAGGTTCATGTGTATAAAAAGGTTATACAATTATTCTCTTAAATATATCTGGATATTCATGGTATCACAGAGTGCATAAATATAGTTGTGCAGCAGCTATATATGGACATAAAGGATAAAGACACCTAATAGACACAAATTGGAAAGCCGAAGGGGAGAATTGAACAGGAGGTAAAATCTGAAATTGTGACAAGAATACAGTGTCTGTATAGTCTCCAAAATATTTTTTTACTGTCACCATTATGTTTGCCAAAATGTTACGTGCATAACAGAACATTTATTGATGAAGCCAAAGTGAATAAAATGATTAAAATATGTCATGTTATCGTTTCTGTCCTTTATTTGGAATGTCAATGAATTGGGGTTTAGATTTTATGATATAAAATTTTATACAAACATAATGACCATCCGTGTAGGGTTCACAAACTTCCAGGCTTCAATGTATGTTATAATACAGGGAACAGCTGTGAAAGAGTCCTCAGACTTAGTTGATTAATTTGTATGAATAAAGTTAAAAAATTGAATAAATTAGGCTTAATGTGTCAAATTAAACATAACTGATTTATAATCAAAGTTATTTCAACATGCCTAAACTGTGCTGCATTCACACATATTTTGGGGCCAGCCTCACTGGTATGCTACAGCTTTTTCAGATTACATGTTTGACATCTCACAGTATTCCATTCATCAGGTGATGTTACATAATTAATTAATGTGATTATATAATAGACCAAGGACTGTTCATTTGGATAATGGGTGGAATCAAAACAATCCTATCAACCAATTGGTGATGAGTGTGTATAAATCATCACATTTGTTTCCTAACACCTACACAAACAAACATTTCAAGAGCTGAATGAGACTCAGGGAAATGCATATAGCAAATACATTTAGTAGTTATTTTCATTAAATACACAAATGGTATGTTTTTAGACATACAGCAATACATTACAATTACAATAGAATTGTGACATTATACAGAGTTCTTAATCAAAGTTGAGTTTAATATACTTACTGTGGACAAAGATCTGTTCTCTTGTGCGTTAGGATTATTTGTGGTGCTCACATACATCTGATTTAAGATAACACCACATACATGTTTTATCGTGGTTACAAAGCTATAATTTCTATAATAAATATGAACCAATGTCAGAATGCAATGTTCAGATTTTCTGTTTCAAATTAGCTATGCTGAATGTATATTTCAATGACTAAAGCATATTTTATTGGTGCTCTGGTGGTTTGCAGGCATGCTGCTAATTGTACATGTATTAAAATACTGTACAGCAGATTATTAGATTGCATAGAATTTAACGTATTGACCAGACAGACCAACAAAACACAAAATAGAACCAGTAGTCCAACATAGCCCAACACAGCCCAGAAACCAATTGCATAACCCACAATATATTCTATAATTATCGTTTCTTTATAGTGTTCA
This sequence comes from Esox niger, assembly GCA_016801105.1. Lineage (NCBI taxonomy): Eukaryota > Metazoa > Chordata > Actinopteri > Esociformes > Esocidae > Esox > Esox niger. The sequence goes on from JACXGJ010003427.1 coordinate 30,308, forward strand.
ATATTCTTGTAGTGGAATGGAGGGAAGATTGTTAACCAAAGAACACAAATCAGGACCTGTATGAGAGTGAAAGCTAGAACACTGAGTCTCTGTTGTGGAGGTCCGAACCATTTCATGACATTACTGCCTGGAAGTGTAGCCCTGAAGGCCACCAACACAACTATTGTTTTCCCCAGAACACAAGAGATGCCGAGGACCAAGGTGGTGCCAGACACTGTGTTTCGCAGCATACAGGACCACCCCTGGGTCCGGCCAATGGAGGTTAGAGGTGAGAAAGAACTCAGAGTCAGGGTGAAGAGCAGAAGGAAGCTCAGCTTGCTGTTGGCTCTAAGGACCGGGGAGTCTCTCCGCAACATGGTCACCGCTGTAGTGGTATAGACCCCTAGCCAGGAAAGAGCTGTTAGCAGCAGTCCTTCCACCCACCCATAAGAGACAGTGATATGGCGATTATTTTCAATCTTGCTGTGCAGGATGTGTGAAATATATTCACCTATATCTGGTAGAGAAAAACAACATGTGAGAATTTCACATTTTGAATAAGGAAAATATTAACATTCTAAATTGAGTGGGTTTACACAGTTGCTGTTGGTGATTTGGCCAATCCCATAATATTTTAACATCAGATCTTTTTCAGTTGGTTCACACATCAATAATTGTGATCAAGAAAATAATTGCTCTGCCTGATACATATTCATTATATCCTGAATGTATCCTCGTTAGTTGTCTTTAACATGTGTTTTTACCTCCAGAAATAAGTTAGGTTAAAAGCCTCATCACAAAGATAAATAAGAAATATTATTTATACACTTTTGCAGTTTTATTGTTACAGAAGTAGAGAAATATTCAAGAAGTTGTTCACAGCTTTAAGTAGATTTTTTTCTGCTCACCGTTTGTATGACTGTGTTCATGGTCAGTCCTCATAAAACTTGAAAGTCTTTTGTTCGTTGGATTATATCTTCCCAGTGGAGACATCTTAATGCACACTGTCTTTGGTAGCTTTAGGGGAATATAAGAATTGTTACCACAGTGAAAATGAAAAGCACAATTACACACATAAGATCTAAGTATTTTGTATCTTTAGGTTATTTATTTTAAAGAAAAACAAAAAGGTGACAAGATGCTCCATTTACCACATATTTAATGTTCCTCTTATTACATAAATGTAATTGAACTGGATAGTAAACAAAAAAGTAACAGTCAACAAATACCTGGATTGGTTTCAATCCAGCCTTATTTAAATAGGCATATTTAGTATAACTGTCTCTGCAGCCATTCCTTGTGTTCTTGTCAGCTGTAGTTGTCAATACACACATGGGCCCGTGGACATCAAAATGGCCTTGGCACTCTGATAAAGGTGAGCACAGCCACTGCATGGCAGCCATACTGCAGTCACAGATAAAGGTAATCCCTGATCCATCTGAGGGCATCAAACATGGTAAGGACTGACCCAGACACGGGAAAAAAAGCTGCTTCAATCTCTGTAAGATGGTCCATCTTTCAGCAGTGCCTGTCAGTTCACACATGCTGTGCACTGCGCTGGATGACAGCAGGGTCAAGACGGATGGGCAGTCAATGCCTTCTCTGAGGATAATGGCTTTGGAACCCCTAACTCTGTCATTCAGACATGGGCAAGTAGATAAGTGGCTCACCTGTGCACAAGGTAAAGAGAGAGAAGTGTATTCGGTGATGCTATTCTATATTATTTCCATATAGTTTATACTCACATTAATTAATCTTAATCTGCACAATTCTATTCTGTTACTTCAGTTTTCTGTTACAGGTGTTGTTTTTCATTTAATTCAAGGATGAAACATTTCGCAATGTTCTCAATCATTCAGTAGGTAGAGTGACAAAATCTGTACCACTGTGTATCAATCTCCCAGTCAGTATCACCTGTAGCCATTGTGAGAGGCTGTTGGGTCTAGAAGTGTGCCCCACTCTGGAAATCTGCAGGCTTGTCTGCACTCTCCGTGCACCCCCATTTACAGCCTCCAAAGTGTCTTGCAGCAAGTCATTCCCACCACCGATGACATAGATTTTGTAGGTCGGAGTCACGTCTAACAGAAGGTCAGGGTTTTTGGTGATCTTCTCCACAGTGAATCTCAGAGTCCAGTTCTGCTGAATTGTGCTGGAGAATTCAACAGCAAGCATTAGAAATCTTAACATGGCTACAAATACCACCCTAATCAAAACATTTGTACACAAGGCATCATGTAGCTGTGGGGCGTGTCAAGGTGTTGACCATCCTCGGACAGTGCTAAAACAAAAATGAATATTAGCATACATGAAGCAGGCAATATACTGTGAAACTGCTGACTGCAAAATTGTATAGAGTGCTATTGGAGATATATCTGGAGTGACTGTTTACAGGTGAGTACATTTCTCCAGCAGCCTCAGACATTTCCCAGAAGATTATTTAATTGCCTTTTAAATGTCCCATGACATACTATGGAGTCCAATGACATGCAATTTAGTTCAATAATTTGATCAACCATCCCCAGTGAGAGAATTAAAAAACTGTGGACATTAAAGCAACATTACATTTCAACTCATGCCCTCCAAATCCTGCAATATATCTGAAGTTTTGTGTGGTTTAGAGATCAAAATATATTTAAAGATGCAATAATTATTCCTAAATGTAATATTCCCAAAGAGATCTTAGTCCTGTACAGAGATTAATATATTAACAAAAATGTACATGGGTAAAACCTTTTTTTGTTGCCATTAACTACAATGTCATGTTTATACTCACCTTTCATATATCTGAGACAGAATCATTCTACAGTGAGTAAATGTGGAGTAGTTTAAAGGGAAATCTCTTTTCTCCACATCCTGATCACTGTGGGGTGGCTCAGTGCTCGGGTCCAGACTAAGTCTTCTGCAGCAGGGAATCAATGCCCTGGTGAACAGAGCTAACAAGACAAGTGTGACTGGTCTCATCTCAGAGCCTCGCCCTTGGTTCAGTCATTATGCTGGAGAGCCTCACTGTCTTAAAGCCTCCTGTTTGCTACCCAGGTGTAAAGGGCATCTAATGGGGGACAGTCTGACCTATTCTCAGAGGGAGTAGGATTGCGTATGGAATCCGGAACAAACAACTTGACACCTGATTCCTTTCACAACTGACAATCAATTATATTCATCAATCACAGTTATTGTTAATTTCTTTTAAAAGTAGCCAAAACATGTCAAGCACTTTATTGGAACTTTTTGGGTAGGTATTATTGAAAGAAATTGTACTGCTGTCAGATTAAATTACATTTTGTGCTTTCCCTGCTCTTTTTCTCTTAAGTCAAACTGACATAGAGCAACATTTAAGAAGATTGTGAGTTGGACCTGCACTACGTGTGTTTGGTGTTCAACTGCCAAACAAGTAAATCAGATGCTTAAAATCAGCATCCATTCTAAATTGCAAACATAATTTTCTACTATCTCTGAAGTTGTATTTATTTTTATAATTTTTGTGCTTTAAGTATAATTATAATTTTCCACCCTGTTACGTTCTAACAGTTCTCTTCAATTTAAAAACCACTTTCCACAATTTCATCTCATTTGGAATTATTTTTCAATGTTCCTTAATGTTCATCTGCATGTCTCACACATACATTTCCACCTTGTTGGGCAATTATACAGAAAATTATTATCAAAACATGTTTGATAGAGAAGTGTTCAACAATGTCAGTATGTATTGTTATTGAAATGATACATTTTAAGTATACATAGAGTAAGTATACTTAGTTAAATTACAGCTGTTGGTATTATTTTGTTTATTATTATTATTATCATGTTTAATCTCACCTGGTTAAGTTGGTGTTTTCAAATTACAATTTAATAGTATCAAATATTATGCATATTGTTATGTTAACTTTTATCGATTGTGTGGTTCAACTAAACATGCAGAAACATTAACCAAATGTTATTGTTATTCACTCTTATAAGGACAAAAACATTAGGAGTGGCTTCTGTCTGACCACACTACCATAAATGTGACGGAGGGGTGACGGACTGCTCCACCATCTCCCGCATTCTCCATCTCTCCACTTGCTATGAACTCATCCCAGTCCCCTTCAATTGTCTTGTCTCCAACTGTCTCTCACACCAGGTCCCAATTATGTCATCAGTATCTGTTTAAATGTTTCTCCTCTGCTCCCCTCATTTGTCAGTCATTATTCCATGTCAGTGTGTTGTCCCTGTGGTGAGTTTATTTTTATGATTTACTTAAGTTATCATTCATCAGGTGCTCTGTGTTTTTCTGTTCTGTTGTTTTGTCTTTGTTTAAAATAAAGAGCACACCAACATTTACCTACGCCTGGTCCGTTAAACCCACAATGTGACACCGTGTGACAAAAAAGGTCTGGTTGATGGAGTGATGCAGAAAGGGTTGTCCTTCGGCTAATAAATATCTTATTATAGGTTAATTGCAATTTGACAACAAAAGATCAGTTAATGTTCTTAACATTTTTAAGAAATGTAGATAAATATAAATTTTTCAGCGTGACAGTGACCCAAAGCACACATTAAGATCCACAAAACATGGCTTCCCCAGAAGAAGATTAACGTTTTGGAATGGCCCCGCCAGAGCCCAGACATGAATCCAATTGAACATCTGTGGGGTGATCTGAAGAGGGCTAACAGATTTTGAGTGCATTTGCAGCAAAGAGTGGGCAAATATTGCCACGTCAAGATGTGCCATGCTAATAGACTCCTACCCAAAGAATTGCAAATTAATTATTGAAAAATCATACAATGTGATTTTCTGGATTTTTTTTATAGATTGTCTCTCACAGTTGAAGTGTACCTATGGTAAAAATTACAGACCTCTACATGCTTTGTAAGTAGGAAAACCTGCAAAATCAGTAGTGTATCAAATACTTGTTCTCCCCACTGTATATAGAGAGTTACTTTATGGTAGATTGCATTTTACAATACAACAACAAAACAACAAACAAAAACAGACAAAAAAAACTCTAAAGCTACATTTCTAATAACTCCTGTCTCCAGTCTGACACAGAGGGTCATAGCTCCTAAACCACACCAAATCAATCTGACAGGCTAAGTAAAAAAATAGCATAACTTGTATTCTGTCAGTAAGAAAGGCATCTAACTGTGACATTTCACACTTAGGTGTTAGATTTGGGGAAAAAATATACAATTGGACATTAGGTTAGAATTAATTTTGCATTACTGGTTAGGTTTATGGTGTTAGAACAAGTTCAGACATAAACGTGATTATAATTGTCAAGGTTTGGTGTCCGGTGCCTACGGGGATAACAAAGATGAAAGAATTAGTGTGTGTGAGAGAGTTGTATTTATTTACTGTCAGTGTTTGTATATAATTGATGCATACCATAAAGTGTATTGCATGTCAATCTTAATGTTTTTGCCAGACCGCGTAAGTGGAGACAGCTAAGAGCGAACGTCTCTTACTGAGTGAGAGAGTGACTGACTGACTGATTACCCTTTGTTAAATAGCGTAGTGGTTGGCGAAGCATGGGACCATAGGTCCCATGTTTGGTTCTCCTTAAAGGCAAAGCGAAGTACGCATTATGAATTATTCCGTATAGATGAAAACTTCGCTGGCTAAAAACATCATTATCTACATAATAGTGGGTCTGAAACAAAACGGTTATATTGCAACTGTTTCTGGTGGATTCTTGAAGTACGCATCCTTCCATGCGTTTTGGGTCAGGATTGACAAACACATTTCCTGTCTACAATATACAGTAGTTACGTTATAGTAAGCCCTAACTAAAACTGTATACGGTTATGCCATGAAATGAAAAAGCTTTGGCAGACTCGCTTGCAATTGCTCAATTCTTGCCTATCACAGTACGTCAGTAGATACTGGTAAAGCCTATTACTGGCTAATAAGCTGTTAAAACGGCCAAGTGGCAAACATCATACAGTTCAGACACGCTATTTGTGGTGGAGGTAAACTTGGGTAAGATATGTTGGTCAGTTGAACTGTATCAATATCACTCATGAATGGTCAATTAGCTATGAAAACGGCCAGTGGCAAAAGAAGATATGTTCAGGGTAAACACAAGAGGCTATACTGACACTCGTCAAATGTGCAGCTAGGTGGTGTAGTGTTAATGTCACTGCCTTCCAAGTGGGTTACCCGGGTTTGAATCTCGAGATGGCAACACTTTTTTATTGTGGGCCGGCTGAACTAGGCTTGCCTGGTTTCTTGTTTTATATCAAGTTTGCATATCGGTTGATTGACAAAGTTAATAATCAATATCATTTTATAAAATGGTACTTATTTCAAGGCATACAACATTGGAACACACTAATGCAGTATTGTTCACACAGTAGCTCTTTATATTTTATTTTTGATCCATCAATCAGTAAAACAACCTTTTTTAATTAATGATGTTTAATATTGTACGCTTTACCCATAATATGTTTCTTGGTGTTCTGCTCTGGCCTTAGTAATATAATGAAACATTTAGGAGCAAAAATACAAAAAAGTAAACCAAAACTGGAGGCCAAAATAGCAAATATCTCTACAGCTACAGTGAACTGTCCAGGAGAGCTGACATAAGCTGGGATAAAGGTGATCCAGACCGTACAGAAGATCAGCATGCTGAATGTGATGAATTTGGCCTCATTGAAGTTATCAGGAAGCTTCCGTGACAAAAAAGCCAGCACAAAGCACAATAGAGCCAAGAGTCCTATATAACTCAACACAGCCCAGAAACCAATCGCTGAACCCACATTACACTCCAGGACAACCTTTTCCTTATAGTGAAACATATTCTTGTAGGGGAATGGAGGAGAGATTGTTAACCAAATAACACAGATCAGGACCTGTATTAGAGTGAAAGCTAGAACACTGAATCTCTGTTGTGCAGGCCCAAACCATTTCATGACATTACTGCCTGGAAGTGTAGCCCTGAAGGCCATCAACACCACTAGTGTTTTCCCCAGAACACAAGAGATGCAGAGGACAAAGGTGATTCCAAAAGCTGTGTGACGCAGCATACAGGACCACTCAGAGGGCCGGCCAATGAAAGTAAGAGAACACAGAAAACACAGAGTCAATGAGAAGAGGAGCAGGAAGCTCAGCTCAGAGTTGTTGGCCCTGACGATTGGGGTATCTCTATGACAGAAGAAAAGTACTGATGTCATTATGGTAAGGAACACCCCTAGCAATGAAAACAAGGCTAGAAGTTTGGCCATGATTTCATCATACGATAAGAATTCCACTTTTTTCAGAAGGCAGGTGTCTCTGTATTCATTGGACCAGTATTCCAGGGGGCACATCATACAGTCAATGGAGTCTGTAGTTGGATGAAAACAACTATCAGAAAGTACAGTACACACTTTAATTAGCCTGTTCTGCCCATGACTGTGCAACATATAAGTGAAAACTGTATGGAGTTTAAACTTGATAGTTGCATTGATGCTGTATTATAGAAACTGTCGTGGAGAGAAAGGATCTTCTGTCATGGCACAAAACTGCTAACTTTCTAAATACTCATGCTTTCTCTTTTGGCATCATGAAAGAAAAAAGATTACACTATGTGATTTTGTTTACAGCTTAGACATGCTATTGGGATCCTTTCTTTGTCTCAAAAAAACACTCAGAAACTCAGAAACTGTTAATCACACAGACCGGGTATCTACAGATATGGATGAACTTGACAAATCCAGTGATATAAACAAGAAATTTGTTTGTCACCTGTTGTGTTGCTGATCTCCCCTTCAGGGCAGATTATACAATCATAACAGCAGACAGGTTTCCCTGTCTGCACTGCCTTACGAGTGCCTGGGGGACAGCTGTCACTGCACACTGAAACAGGTAACTGGTAAACAGAAAACATACAGAAAACAACCACAGAAATTAGACTGTGTGCGGTAAAGATTATATGAAATAATTTTTATATAGTCGGACATGGATCCTAAAATGTTTTTGACTTCTGATCATAGTTTTATATACACTGTAGAAAATCAATAGATATTTTTCTGAATGAGAGATTTACCATTTCACCATCTCCACCCCAAACGATACTGATGTTATTTATCACAAGCTGATGGCTTTCAGGGAGTGAGGTGTCATAGATACCGATGGTGACTCCATCCATCGTGCCTGGGTTAGTACTTTGTAAATTAACCAGCTCGTATCTTGCTGGCGGGTCTCCATTACCATCAAAAAATACTCTCTCCCCCTGCTTGGTGGTGAAGTTCACTGTTTGGAGGTAATGTAAAACCTTTTCATTGTCAGAAAGAAAAGAAAACAGTTCTGTTTCAGAAAGCACATGAACTCTCACCAAAACTGCCATTTTATATGATTGTCGGGTATAAAACCTGAAATTTTACTTGTCTTTGTTCACCTGCCACGGCTGGATGTCAGTGGGTTGAGCACAGCTCCCATTAACAAAGGGTCCCTGGCTACTCTCACACTTCAACAGGTTGTCAAGTGCGTGAGCCACAGCATACACAGACTTATACACGTTATTGGTGAATCTCAACTCAGAAATATCTGTGAATGTGTTCTGCACGTTTCTCAAACTCTCAGAGCCATTGCATGGCTTTCCCTTTGGTTCTGCTGTCGTGTTGAGAGAACAGTCGAACACCATCTCCCAGAAATCCCTGAGAAACATGCTGTTGGGGAAATGAGATGGATGGACTTCCCTCAGATGCTCCATCAGCCCAGGAATGTCAGCCCTGCTCACTGTAAAGCCAACGGATCCTCGCAGGGCACTGTGTCCCTGGCTGGCGGTAAGAGAGGGATCTGTGATCCAGGCATCACTGCCGACCCACTGCAGCCCTGTTATATTTTCCATGTGCAGTTCACTGACCAGGACCTTGATCTCTCTGTGGGTCATGAAGGCAACGATGACCTTTGAACTGGATCGTTTAATCATCTCCACTATCTTGAGAAGCTGACGCCGTGGACCTGTTTGCTCAAATGCAGCAGAGTATTCGATGCACACACCTTCCTCATGAGCAGCTAGCATGAATGTTGCTAGACCATTATTCCCATAGTCATTATCACTGCATATAGCCCCCACCCAGGTCCAGCCAAAGTGTTTTACCAACTTAGCTAGGGCTCTGCTCTGGTAGAAGTCGCTTGGGATAGTTCTAAAGAAAGAGGGAAACTCCTTTCTATTACTCAGACAAGCGCAGGTGGCAAAGTGGCTGATCTGTTTTAGGTCATAAAAGAGAGTCAGACATTAGCAAAATAAAGAATCTTAAACATTTTAAATGTTTGGATTTTTTTTTTGGGGGACTGTTAGATTTTTGCTAAATATAGATATTTTTCCTTACCACTGGTATTTGGAATCTTCCAACAATCTGTGTGAATCCAATTGTGGGTGTTGATCCAGAGTGCCCAAGGATAGCCTGGACAGTCTCAGATTTAGTGCATTTGTTTTCATCAATCAAGCTCTTTTGTCCACTCACTAGAGCCATGGCAGCTCTTAATATATACATAGTCCCACAGTCATTGTAGATTTTATATCCAAGCTTAATGCCAGGAAGAATTTCATTGTTTCTGTTGATCTCTTCAATTGCGAAGATCATTGTTTGAGCAAACTGGAATTCTCTGAAATTAATACTAAACAGTTTGATAGTCAGTGATGACTTAGCCCACAACAGACACTTAAACAAACAATCTGAAATGTCATATTAAAAATCATAACAAAGAAAACATGAATTTACCCACTTGATGCATTTCCGAATTTTGGGGATGGTCTGAAACGTGTCTATGACCCCGTCTTGGTCTGTGCGGAACGAGAAGATGCCTCCGATTATGAGGTCACCATCCATGGCCAACTCTGGCAACTCTGACCTTCCTTGTAGCCTGCATACAGACTCTCCCGTCCCCCTCCCTGCCAGAAGGACAAGCAGGACCAGCTCCAGCGGTGGCATCGTTTTTGCTTTGTGCTGCCACGGAGGCTCTTGGGCTCCACAGCCCAAGCCTCAGCCAATATATACCTTCTGGCTGGGCCCTGTAGCTGGGATAGATATCCTGGCATGTCTCCTGGAGGAGGAAGGTCTCGGGAGACCAGATGACAATCAAGAAATCAAAAACACACCATGCATTTATAATGAGGTTGCTAATAGGAAAATGGCTAAAATTTTTAATTTGACCTGGCACTAGTTATTAACTTAATTTAAAGTTATGTTCAGCACATTTAATTGAAAATTTTTGACAATACCTTAAGTTAAACACATTAGATTTTATCTGGGATATTATTAGAAGAGAACTGTTTAAATGTTTAGATATGTATGTACTGCAGGGACTTTGCTTAGACTGATCACCAAGTCCTTGCAGTTGGTCGGCTAAATACACTTAAATATAAACACTTTCCAGACAATCAGAACACGTCATTGTTACCCAGCCCCTGAAAATAACTGTTTGTGAATATCCTTAGTCAAATAATTTTGCCATAATCTGCCACTGATTTTTTCTGTTTGCTATATTACAACCCTGTTTCCAAAAAAGTTGAGGCGGTGTGAAAAACGGAAATAAACCGAATGCAAAGATGTGCACATCATAGAAACCATATGTTCAATAGAAAAAAGTTCAAAGACAACATATCAAATGCTTAAATTAAATATGTTTATTCTTGTAAAATATATGCCCCCTTGATATTTTATGGCAGCAACTTGTTTAAAAAAGCTGGGACAGGGGCACCAAAAGACTGGAAAAGTTGTTTAATACAAAAAAAGAAAACGATGGGAACATCTCACAACTAATTAGGTTAATTGGCAAAAGGTCAGTAACCTGTTTTGGTGTAAAAAAATCATCAGTGAGGGGATGAGTCTTCCAGAAATAAAGATGGGAAGGGGGTCATCAATCTGTAGAAGAGTGCATGGGCAAATAGTGCAACCATTTAAGAATAACACTTCACAATCTATAATTGCAAAGAGTTAGGGATCTCATCATCTATTGTACATATTATCATAAAAAACATTATTGGATGGCCGTGATCTTTGGGCCCTCAGGTGGCACTGCATTATAAATGGAAACAATTATGTATTGAAAATCACTGCATAGGCTCAGGAACACTTCCAAAATCCAGACCATGCTAAGAAACTATACATAAACAGAATCCAGAAATGCCGGTGCCTTCTCTGGGCCCAAGCTCATTTTCGATGGACTGAGGTGAAGTGGAACAACTTTCTTGTGGTCTGATTAATCAAAATGTTTTATTCTTTTTCGGAATCATGGATGACGCGTCCTCCAGGCTAAAGAGGATGTGACCCTTCTGGCATGATATCAGCAGACAATGCAAACGCTAGCATCCGTGATGGTATGAGGGTGCATTAGTGCACATGGCATGGGTGATTTTCACATTTGTGAAGGCACTATTAATGCTGAACAAAATATGCAGATTTTGGGGCAACATATGCTGGCATTCAGATGATGTCTATGCCAGAGAAGGTCTTGGTTATTTCAGCAAGACAATGCTAAACCATATTCTGATCTTATTGAAACAGCATGGGTCTGTAGTGTAATAGTCCAGGTACTAAACTGGCCTGCCTGCAGTACAGACCTGTCACCCACTGAAAACATTTGGCACATTATGAAAAGAAATAGGACAAAGGAAAGTGTTGAGCAGCAAAAATGCTGAGCAGCTGAAATCTTCTATCGTGCAATAATGGGACAACATTACACTTTCAAAACTACAGCAATTGGTCTTATCAGTTTTCAAATGCTTGCAGATTATGGAAAAAGAAGAGATGATGCAGCACAGGGGTGAACATGTGCCTTTTTTAAAATGTGTTGCTGGCATGAAATTCTAAATTGGCATATATGAATCCATAAACAATAAATTGTCTCAGTTTCAACATTCGATTTGTTATTTTTGTGCTACTGTATATTCAATATAGGGACAAAATTATTTGTACATCATTACATTTTTCTATTTTATTTTAATTACATTTTATGCAGCGTCCCAACTTTTTTGGATTCAGGATTGCAAAATAAATTACCTTCAGATTTAAACATATTTTTTTCTCTATCCGTATCACAGTTAATAATTACATAACATAATGACACACAATTTCCCAAAGCGCTGCTTTCAATAATATACATGTATTTACTTTTTCAATGTAATACATTGTTCAATAAAAATAAAAGTGGTTCAATAAAAAAGTTCTATTTTCTAGACATTTTTCCTACAATAATCTTTTTATTGTTTTGTTCTGGTTTCATTAAAATTAGATAACATTTTGGAATAAAAATACAGAACAGTAAACCAAAACTAGATGCCAGAATTGCAAATATCTCCACAGCTACCGTAAACTTCCCAGGAGAGCTGACATAAGCTGGGATAAAGGTGATCCAGACTGCACAGAATATCAGCATGCTGAAAGTGATGAATTTGGCCTCATTGAAGTTATCAGGAAGCTTCCGAGCTAGAAAAGCCAGCACAAAGCACAATAGAGCAAGGACTCCTATATAACCCAACACAGCCCAGAAACCAAAAGGTGAACCCACATTACACTCGAGAATGATCTTTTCCTTATAGTGCAACATATTCTTGTAAGGGAATGGAGGGGAGATTGTTAACCAAATTACACAGATCAGGACCTGTATGAGAGTGAAAGCTAGAACACTGAATCTCTGTTGCGGAGGTCCAAACCATTTCATTACATTACTGCCTGGAAGTGTAGCCCTGAAGGCCATCAACACCACTAGTGTTTTCCCCAGAACACAAGAGATGCAGAGGACAAAGGTGATTCCAAAAGCTGTGTGACGCAGCATACAGGACCACTCAGAGGGCCGGCCAATGAAAGTAAGAGAACACAGAAAACACAGAGTCAAGGAGAAGAGGAGCAGGAAGCTCAGCTCAGAGTTGTTGGCCCTGACAATTGGGGTTTTCTTGTATCTGATGAAAATAAATGTCACAATGATTGTCATAAATGTTCCTAACAAAGATATAGCAGTCAGCAACACTCCCATGATGTCTTCATAAGATAGAAATTCGGTTTCTTTCTTTTCACATGTATCCTTCTTCTTATTAGACCAGTATTCGGAATAACATTTGTTACAAGTGACAGAATCTAGAAAAAAAAAAGGTTATTTTACACAGATTACCTGCGAACATATCTTTATTAGTGTTCCAAGACATCTGTGAAGGAAATTTTTTTGTCCCAAACAATAATTCTGATTTACTGACAATAAATTCCCCAAATAATTCTCACTACTTGAAAAAAATGGACTTTTTCTCTCATGGAATACTACCAGAAGTTTATAAAGAGGAGGTGCTAAAACAGCTGTGATCTGTACATTTTTTTAGCATATTATTCGTTTGTGTGAGATTAAACTGATGCCAACTACTAAAAGTATCTCTTTAAAAGCTTTTTACTTCCACTTTGAATTTGGTCCTCACAAATAAATGGAGGAAATGTTTAATTATATTCACTGACATGCATTCATCTTTCTAATGTCATATTTTGGCTCCAGTAAACTTGCCACCTAGAAATGTAAACCTTGTGTCTTTTGGAACAACTCATGCAAATTAATTTCCCTCGACTGTTTGTGCATTTCTTTTAGGTATTACACTACCTGTGACATTGCTGATCTCGCCATCTGCACAAGCTATACAGTCATAACAGCAGACCGGCTTTCCTTTCTGCACAGCCTTACGGGTGCCTGGTGGACAGCTCTCACTGCAAACTGACACAGGCACCTGCATTGAAACACAGGTAGTTTAATTGAGTTAACAATGTGGCACAATAAACTGCTCCTCATACTCATGTATTTTAGAACAATGTGTTTAAACATATATCAAACATATTCCAGTGAATTAGCCCCACCTCCTTGGAGTTCAATGTCCAGACTATGGAGCTGTTATTGATGGTGAGTTGCCTATCTGTGGAGAGGGAGGCATCATAAAAACCCACAGTAACAAACTCCACACTGCCGTCCGCCTTCGACTGCCAGTTGATGATGTCATACCTAGCGGTCACATCTCCGTTCTCATTGAAATACACCTCCTCCCCCTCCTTTGTTTTGAAACGCACCTTTTTCAAATGCTCAAGAATCTAAGAGAATGAAACTTATCTCAATATTACATAACAACAGATAATACACTTTCGCTTTCTTTCAAACAGCGAAATGAACAAAATGTTTGATTTATTTGATGTTGGGTGTTTAAAATCAATAACTAACCGTCTTTGGATCTGGCTGTGTCTTGTTTCCACATGTCTCCCTGCAGCCCCAGATATTATGAAAGACATGGGCGACAGCCAGCACTCCTTTATATACATTGTTAAAGATGCCCATTAGAGACATGTCAGTGAAAGTGTTCTGCAGTCCAGAAAGATCCTCACTGCCTGTACACATTCTTTGATTTTCCATCTCGAACCTCTCACCCTGCCTGAAGTAACAGTCAAACAGAGTCTCCCAGAATTCAGTGAATAGGTTACTGTCAATGCCAGAGGAGCTGAGCGGCCTCACGTCCAGGATAAACTCCTCCAGCCCAGTGACGTGGGCCTTGGGGATGGACAGGCCTATGGCTCCGTCCAGGATGCGGTGGGCCTCTAACCTGGCAATGTATGAGTCAAGGATCCATCCTTCGGTGCCCACCCACTGGTACCCAGTCAGGTTGTGGCATGCTAACTCTCTCACCAGCACGTCCAGGTCGAGAAAGGAGAGGAAGGTGACGATGACCTTGGAGGTGGACAGGCGGATGCTCTCTACAATCCTCTTCAGTTTTTCCTCTGAGTCCGTCCTGAAGAAGGCCACAGAGTACTCCAGACAAATCCCTAACTCTTTTGCCGTCTCAGTGAATGTAGCCATTCCGAAGTTGCCATAGTCGTCATTGGTCCTGATTGCACCCACCCAGGTCCAACCAAAGTGTTTGACCAGCTGGGCCAGGGCCCGACTCTGGTAATGATCACTGGGTATGGTTCTGAGAAAGGATGGGTATTTGATTTTGTCACTCAGGCACCCACATGTAGCAAAATGGCTAATCTGAGGAGGAAATTATCAAGGAGTTAGTATAATAGACAACTAATTAAGACTGACAAGTTACACATTTCTCTACAGTATATATTACAAATTGATTAATACAAACAAAATAATTTTGGAGAGAAGGCACTTCTTCAAATATAAATGCACTGCTACCATTCTCTGAATGCTTTCGTCTGCTTATTGCCTACCACTGGGATGTCAAACGGTCCAAGGACGGTAGCAATAGCAATGCAGGGTGAGGATGAGTCCTCCCCTATGATGGCTTGAACCTGAGCTGGTCTGGAGCAACCTGGCCCATCAGAGACTTGCTCCTGGTTCCCGTTTGCCAGTGCCAGGGCCACTCTCACACTCCTGACGATGGAGCCACAAGAGTCATATATCTTATAGCCCAAAGACACACCGGGCAGCAGAGATGTGCTGTTGTTGACCTCCTCAATGGCGAACAGCATGGCCTGAACTATCTGGAATGCTCTGAAATTCAAACTGGCATCACAGGCGTCCAAAGTTCAAATACACAATAGGTACAGAATACATTTCTACAAACTAAAAAATCCTAATTATACCAAATGCACCTTATGGAAACTTACCAGTAGTATTTTCTCCCTGATTATCAATATTATCTCAAACCCATCCTTTACCTGGTACACTGCAGGTGTGGAGGGCTCTGGGTGTAGTTCAATTCTTCGTTTTCCCAGCTCCTGTGAATGGAAAAGATACCTCCCAAAATGATGTCTCCGTCTCTGGCCAGTTGAGGGTACTCTTGTCCCCCTCTGTGCTGGCACACCACTGGGCTGTCTGGCTCTTCATTGGACAGAGTGACCAGTAGCACCAGTTGTAGTAGGGCCCAGCCCTGCTCAGGCCATCTATGTGTGGACAGCATGCTTGAGACTCCTAGGCTGCTATTGTCCGCTCGACTGGCATTACCTGCACCCGACAGAGCAGAACTGGCGCTGATATTTATACAGAATTTATACAACGTACCACCAGGGAAAAGACGCCATTGAGCATCAGTAAGGGAGGTATAGCTCTGCCTCAGTATTATGACACTAACTAATTACCGGAAAGTTCCAGGTCTTTTGTGGCATGTTGTTTTTGTTTAAGATATATGTGA
The DNA here is from genome assembly GCA_016801105.1 of Esox niger. Classification (NCBI taxonomy): domain Eukaryota; kingdom Metazoa; phylum Chordata; class Actinopteri; order Esociformes; family Esocidae; genus Esox; species Esox niger. The sequence continues at coordinate 46,354 of JACXGJ010003427.1, forward strand.
CAAAATAGGACTGCATATGTTTATTTTCAAGGGAGGTGTTTTTTTTTCTTCAGATTAATTACTTTTTGCTAGAAACATTGTGCTGGTTAGGAACATATGCTGCATATGTATGTAAGTGTGCGCCCAAGGTAGTGGCACATACTACTGGACCACCAAGGGGTGCAAAGATTTAGCATGTTTCTATTGCATTATTTCTATTTACACTGTAAAGCACATTTAATTGCTACTATGTATGAATTGTGCTATATAAATAAACTTGCTTGCTTGCTTGCATGTGATACTATGAACTATGTGTACATTTTGTAAAAGAAAACTATATCAGTCTTGAGTCCAAAGGTTTTAAAAATAATCTTTCACAATGTACAGTTACCCTCACACATTTTTCCCATTGTATTGTGTTACAAAAGTAAATCAAAATGTATGTAATTAAGATATTTTGCCAATTATGTCAGTGTGAGAACTAAAATCCACCATATGGTTCTTATAATTCCCTAATCGGCGTAGGATATGAAAACATTTCATATTGTAACATTAGACGGGGTTGAATTCACTTGAGAGCCACTGTGCCACTAACTTTATGAGCCAATGTTGACCAGAGAGGTTATGTCTTCAAAATGTTGCATAAAGTGGGGTATGATTCTCAAAAAATGTTGTCATTCTTAGTTTGAAAACATATATGCATCTCTCATTTTTGGTCCTTTCCCTGCATCTCAACTGTTATTCAATATGATCAATTCACTAACAAATTGTGATTTTAGTAATTCCTCAATATAAACTATTTTTTGTTAGAATCTAACATAATTTCCACTGATGGTTGGCACAAAGAGCTATTTTAGACCATGAACTGTATATTTAAAAGAATAACATTTTCTATAAGAATAAGAATCATCCTGATTCTTCCATGTAAATTCTTCCATGCTTGATTTAAGATGTGATATTAAAAATTGACATGCAAATATTCTTGACATATTACAAATGTAGTGTTGCCAGTGGTATCATCAAACCACATATGAGAAACTAACCATTGGGACTCAAACCATAATTTGTAAAACAACTGCAATACCATCCACAGTTCTATAGTTTATACAACCAGCCAGGTGATGTTCCTCACTGAAATTACAAGACATTACTCTACGGTATTGGCCCTACCAATTTGTTATTGATAATGAGTGTAGCTGAAACAATTTGACATTCACCGACTTGTGAATGTCATTATTTCTTGATAATTAGGTTGTAGATTAATTTTGTTTCATATGTTTTAAAGCATGGTTGGAAAGTTCCATGTCTTTAAAAAACATTGGATTGTTGCATGACATCTGTAGCTTCAAATGTCATCAATCAAGAGATATTGTTGCTCGGATCCAAAGACTCACTTTGAGCAGACTAGATAAACATTTTGGAGCTGGCCTCCAAGACATGAATTTGCGTGTCCCATCACTAATGTTAATATATGCTGGCTGAGTGGGTTGAGCACATTTTAGAGGCTCTGTGTAAGTGCGTTCGTATCTTACCTCACAAGGATATGTTTTTTACACATGCAACTCTGTTTCAATATATTTCCATGCTAATTCTCCCAATCTGACATGATACTGCATATTATATTAAAGTTTAATATATTAGTCATCTTTTAAGTGAACACAGCCAAAAGAGATCTTTTCTCATTGAAAAGAAGCAGACATTATTCTAGTAGCTAACAACTTAGCTACTAGTAGTGTAACTGTCTGAGGGACAGTGTTACCGAGATTTCATGTTAAGTCTAGTTTTGTGTTTAAATATATCCAGTCATCTAAAATTGTACTTAAATATCTTACCTTAAAAATATTTCTTGTTTAAATGTTGTTCTTTATTACAAATGCAATTGTTGATGTTGTGGTCAAAGGTCCAATTACCAGAGGTTAGCCACACCTGTTGCATTGCGGGTAAAAAGAATACAGGGAGAGCAAACGTGGCTGCAGAGAAAAGATTTACGGCCTCAAACAAAGATTTTGCACGGTCCAAGAGGCGCACACAGTAATTGTGCTTTTGTATTTCAGCCTTATCATATTTGAGTTCAATAATTGTTGTAATTTCTTTGTATTTAATGCACGTTCTGTACTGTTGTGACGCTAACATTGTGGGTCCGTTGAGTTAAGGAATGTGCTTAAGAGACTAAAATGACTGAAGTATATTTAACTCATTGTATTTTGTGTACTTATTTTTTGTAGTTTTCACGGTGTCTTACGACGAATGGTGGGGGGGGGGAAATCATCAAAGGACATCTGTTTGATGTGCGGCCATATTTAATTGGACCAGTGTAGCTACAGTGAAAACGTTACCGCAGCATGGCCAAGAGTCTAAAGTGAGAGTCTTACTAGAGAGCAATTTGTGTCCGTGACGAAAGAGAAGCATCACTTAGACAGCGTTTGACTGGACATGAAGCGAGAGAAGTGGCGTGATGATCCAAAGGAGAGTTGTTCCTGACACAGGGTTGAAAGTGCAGCGATTTCGCCATCGGAGGGCAACAATAGCGAGAACTACAGCTCCGCAAATATCCCCTACAGGCCACAGAGTGCCGTATATGCTTCGTCCATTGTTGTCAACACAAAACGGGCGGCTCCAACGTCAGGTTTGATTGTCCTACCCTGTGCTTCTTTATGAACCTTTGTTCAGTTTGAAAGAAAATACTTGATAAAACGAAATACTGGTTTATTATTGAGAGAGTTATTGTATTTGCCTTTATAGCCCAATTGCTGTTCCTGATTTATCAGTGTAATTGTTATTAATGTTTTAATGTTATTGTTAGTAGTTTGCATCTGAGAGTTTAAATGCTCAAACGAGTTTGAGTGTATAGAAATTGCAGTTGCTTGCATTGATAAACCCCTTTACAACTATTTTGTTATCTGCACAATTAGCAATCATTTGATGTATACAGTGCCTTTTCTAAAATCTGTGAAATGTCAGTTCATGAAGATAAATCACCAAGTGCAGAATAAAGTGAAAAAATTGTCTCTTCAAAAGGAGTTATGTAGATTGAGAGTGCAGTTACGGGCACAAACTGATGAAGCTGAAGAGGAGAGATTAGAATCACTTATAGGTGACATTCTGGCTAAAATAGAGAAACTAAATGTATCAATGGTTGAGCCTATCTCTATTACCTCCCAGACAGACGATCCAGGAGATCTTCACGAGAGAGAAATTTAACCCAAAAATGCTGGAACTGAAGCGAAAAGAGACCTCTCAAAATGAGTGTAAATTCATAACATTGTATGAAAAATGGAAAGAACAGGTTAAAGCTGCACGCACCAATCTTAAAGATGAGTGCCCTGATGAAGACTTGAAATGATGGATGCTGTGGAAGTGCTAGAGAAACAAGTGAAAGATGCATATGTAAATGTACGATCTCAATCAGCGTCCTCTACTGAGATTAGAAGGAAGGTGGATTCCTGCACTGTGGTATAAAGTGACTTGATGGAGCTAATGATAGTATGCATGAGTGAAGTAGGGCAAGAGGAATTTGATGCTAAGACAGAATATGCAAGACTTCATTTGATACTGGACAGAGAGTATGCTCAGTCAATATTTGGGTCTTCAAAGACCAAATCTACTGTTCGTAGCCACCACCCAAACCATTCTTCACAGTCATCAGAATAGCAAAGCAAAACAGCCAAACGGGCAGTGTGCAGCGCAAGGTTGAAATAAACATGGAGGAGGCAATTGCTGCACAAAGGCAAGAACTGGAAAACCACAGAGAGCTTGATGCGATAGCTGCTAATCTTAGGGTATATTCTGAAGAGTCAAATGAGATTTGCAGCGAAAACTAAGCAACACCTCCAGGACCACGTAAAGAAATAAAAAATGAACAAACAACCAATACGAACAATGAAGCAACATTAGTACAAGCTCTGCATAATGCAATGTTTTTTACAAGACATCCTACACCTGAACCCTCAGTCTTCTTAGGAGACCCACTTAAGTTCTTAGAGTGGAGAACAAGTTTCAAAGCACTGATAGAACGTTGATGTTTAAATCCAGTGGATAGGTTGTTTTACCTGAAGAAGTACATCGGTGGTGAGACAAGATCTGTAGTAGAAGGAAACTTCTACAGAAAGGATGATGAAGCTTACAATCAAACATGGGAAGCATTGAATGCTCTATATGGCCATCCCTTTGTGATCCAGTGTGCTTATAGAGATTAATTGAACAACTGGTCAAAGATTGACTCAAGAGAGTCAGTCAAATTAGGACAATTTAGCCTGCAGCAATGTCAAGCCTCACATCTGTAGGATTTGAGCATTAACAACTACAATATGGATGTATGGTTCATTAGAAGTGATTGTGTTTAGATGTTGAGAATAACAGAAAGTTAAGATTCGGCCTGTTGGGCACTGGTAACCACAGGAATGTATGCATAGACCATTTGGTGTGGGGGTTAGGGTCTTGGCTTTGTTAGGTAAACACACCCCCAAGGTATTTAACAGCTTGAACGCCACATTCCAGTTGAGAGAGAAGAGATAGACTAAGAGAGTAGGTAAGAGTTTGAGCCTGTAACATCATGTGCTAATAGACTATCAATATGCTGCAATAAACAATTGAATTACTCTCTCCCTTGACAACCGAGTACGCGAGTTACTATTACTACCACTATACGACATGGCTGATTTCTAACACATCAAAGGAGTCCAGGTGTTGAATGACTGTGCGGAAAACCGAAAGATGCTCCATAAACTCCCAGATTTGTTGACCTCTCGCTGGAATCGCCATGTCTCAAAGCAGCTGTGACAGGACTACCCCAATTTGAAGGAGTTTGCTGACTTGGTAGTATAGGAAGCAGATATAGCATGCAATTCTGTGACATCTTTCAAGCCTTAAAGTCTCCTGAAGAAAGGCCACTAAGAGATGGACAGAGAGTCCAACAAATCAGAGAAACAACAGACACAGCCCAGTGGTACTACATTGACACTAACCAAAACACGGCAGACCATGCTTCCAGAGGGCTCAAGGTGGCAGAGTTGATGAGTTCATCGTTACTCACTGGACCAAAATTCCTGTGGGAAAGAGAGATTGTCACTCAAAAGTCAACTCCACAGCTTATAGTCGGAGATCCAGAAGTCAAAGTGGCACAAGCACTACAGACAAAAGTAGTCGAAGAGGACAATTTTCTGGAATGACTTGAGCGTTTCTCAAAATGGCATACAACATTGAATGTTGTTGCTCGAATCCAGAAAGTGGCAAAGAGAGCGAAAACAGCAGAGCCCATAACTGTAGAAGACAGAAGAAAAGCCAGTCTTGTACTTGTGAAGTTTGCTCAAAAGAATGCATTCAAAGAGGAAATATGTTGAATCATGGTAAACTGCTACAAAACCATCAGTTGTTCCAGCTTGATCCAGTAATGCAAGACGGTGTTCTCAGAGTGGGAGGGCAATTAAAGAAGGCCTACTTACCTCATGATTTGAACCATCCGGTAATTCTACCAAGAGATGGGGTAATTACATCTCTGATCATAGGTTACTGCCATGACAAAAGTCAGCATCAAGGCAGAGGACAGACACTCAATGAGCTCAGGGTAATGGGTTGCAGCAAAATTGTGGCAAGCTGTATCCAACAATGTGTTACATGCAGCAGAGCTCGCAGATCAACAGAAACCCAAAAGATGGCAGATTTACCTGCTTACCGGGTTGATCCCTCACCACCACTCTCCTTCTGTGGGGTGGATTGTTTTGAGCCCTTTCTCACTAAGCAGGGTCGTAAAGAGTATGAGGTACAGTTTGATATTCATCTGTTTATCCTCAAGGGCAATCCACATTGAAATATTGGAAGATATAACAACTGATGTGTTCATAAATGCACTGCGTTGTTTTATAGCTCTTTGTGGAGCTGTAAGACAAATCAGGTGAGGGACAAATTTTGCTCTTTCCAAGAGTGTTCGAAGATTAAATGATGCTTCTTCAAGAAAAAAAATCTATGTAACGATGTCAATAGTATACAGTCGCCCCCTCACTACTGACAGCATCAATGATCCCAAAAGTCTAGAACCACTTACTCCAACCCATTTGCTGACCATGAAAACCTCTGTCCAGCTTCCTCCTCCTGGAAAATTTGTGGCAGAAGATGTGTATGCCAAGAAAAGGTGGCGCAGGGTACAGTACCTGACAGAACAATTCTGGAGTAGATGGAGGAAAGTGTAGATGGAGGAAAGAGTATCTAGCAAACATTACCCTCAGACAATGCTGGCACTCTGCAAGGTGTAATGTGAAGGTTGGAGCTGTAGTCATTGTTGAAGAAGACGAGGTGCCTCGTAATGAGTGGAGAATTGGCAGGGTACTAGATGTTTGAAAAGATGAAGATGGTTTGGTGCGGAAAGTTACAGTACAAATGGGAAACAGAAAGCTCAGGAAAGAGGGTCCAAGACTTAATAGTTCATCCTTTCTTGAACGACCCCTTCATAAGTTAGTTGTACTTGTAAAAAACAACAAAAATGTGTTGTAATGGAACTAATCCCCAAGAACCTACAAGTAAGGACAGTTAAAAGTGGCAGTGTTGACTTAGATATTTAATGTCAGTTGTTTATTTCTGGAAATAATTAGATTTATTCAAATGTTCCCATAAAGGTGTCAAAAATCATAGTAATTTGATGGGAGTGTAACTGTCTGAGGGACAGTGTTACTGAGATTTCATGTTTAGTCTACTTTTGATAATTTAATTAGTTTGTAAATACCCAAGCTGCAGACAGTGGAGTGTCATTCCTGCATCGCTTTCATTCCGAAAAAGGACATTACAGATCAATGTTTTTTTGGGGGAAAAAGTTGGTAACTTGTCGGATATTACAAATAATAACAAGTCCCAACCGCAATACCAATCTCGTGCTTCCATCTAGTGGCCGTTAGGTGTAAAGCGGTATAACTGGAGGAATGTATTTTCTTTCTAATTAATTTTATAATGGTTTATTTTTAGGTTGAGGAACCAACTTTTTTTGTGGTGTGTCAGCGATTGTGTAGTGGGGTGAAGCGGACCAGGCGTAGGCAGAAGTTTGCAGCTCGGTGTGATCTTTAATTGTAGACAAACATACACAAAACAACAGAACAGAAAGCAAAGAGCACCGAGATAAACTGCAAAATGAAAATTAACATAGATAAGCACACTACTACTTACATCAACAGACATGGAACAATGACTCACAACTGAGGGGAGCAGAGGAGGAACATTTAAACACATACTAATGGGATGATTGGGACCTGGTCTGAACAATGAATGACAAGACAAGACAATGAATGGGACCGGGATGAGTTCATGGCTGTTGGTGAACTGGAGAATGCGGGAGATGGCGGAACAATCCGTCACCTCACCGTTACAGTACCCCCCCCCCCAAAAGTGCCGGATACCAGACGGGGCCGGACAACAGCTTAGGGGAGGGCCCGAAAGGAACCAGCCTCCACCAAAGTACGCCGGACACAGGCAGCGGAGGCGGCGCGGCCGGGACAGGCAGTGGAGGCGGCGCGGCTGGGACAGAAGGGGACGCCGCTGG